>JAHQZX020000323.1:0-13133 GCA_019804575.2 Pseudotulostoma volvatum | reverse complement strand
TGGTTCATGATTTCAGTTTGGCCGTCGGTCTGGGGATGTCTGGCCGTAGATAACTTTAGTTTAGCACCAATAATCCTAGCGTAAGTCGAAAGTCGAATTTACCTCGCTAATTGCATGGTGATCCCCAAGCTAACGGATATCCTCAACGATAGTACCCAGCAGATAAGGGAGGGCCAAGTTCATAGGGCTCCGAAATCTTAGGTTGGTGTTCAGTGGAACGGTCTGTGACATTGCTCAGTTCCCAGGAAGTGTACGTAACAGCCGAAAGTCCTATCAAGACTCTGTAGCCATCATCCAAACTTTCTGGGAACCGACTTACTTTTCCACTATCCGTATGCCTTACGGATATGTGGTACTACGTAAAAAATATAATTCTGTCTTCATTTCTCTCTTCTCTTTGGGCACGGAGTTGTGTGCTTAGTCATCCGCCTCCTCGCTAGTAGTCAGTGTACATACACTGGCGCCAGCTAGAGAGGGAAAGAAAAACGGAGAGGGAAGAAGAAAACGAGACAGGAGGCTAAAAAACATAAGGTGCGGTAATAGTACATTAGTCATATCGTCATTACTTCATGAAGAGAGATATAAAGATAGAATTACGATCTCCAGCTCCGGCCTGGCAGATTCATAGAAAATGGAAAAGATACTCTCAGATACCTTCAGCACAGACGTATGTAGATAGTTTATATGATAGCAATTATGGATAAAAAAAAAAAAGTCCATATGGGGCAGTGATGGCCATGCAAACGTGCGCAACAGTTTGTTGCAATGATGAAATTAAAGGCGGATGGAATTCTCGGGGAATACGTCGCTCACGTTTCTGTTATAGAGTATCGAAATGGGGTATCCCTTACCCCCACACATTGCTTTAGGTTGACGATCCTGTCAATATACACAATGTTTCCGGGTCAAATGACGAGATGACAGACAACATTCCGCTTTCTGGAAGTCTTGCACGCGTTATCACCTTAATCATAATAGAAGTATTATGAAGTATCTGGGACCAGCAAATGGCCAAAGCTTACCTCACACGAGAAGGTACATCTTGAGCGGCGAGGTCACGTGTCTATTCCAAAATAGGAATAGAGTACGCCCAAATTGGTATAGTGCCTCAAGTGGGCCCTTTGGGTGTCAATTTTTTTCCTCACCAAAATTAGGTAATCTTCAAATCTTTAACTTGCCTTTCCAGCATCCTATAATTAAATTTAAATCATAATTTTACTTATTGATATATGCTCTCTGAGTTTCACGATCTCTCTGATGCATTTAAGTATGTTGTGGTTGTGATGAAGCAACGTTTGTGAGTCGACCTTGGTTGGTGGCTTTTGAATGTCTGCCAATAGAGATTATTGCAAACATCCGGATTCGAGTGATATATACGTGATCGGTGCCTCAATTTTGCTCCTATTATTTAGGTAGTTAGTCCTAACTGGTTTCATGATACCCGATTGGGCCATTATATCACGCAATAACCAACCAGCAGAGGTTGACGCCGTCTTCACGTCACGTTCAACTCAACCTGGTTTCTCATGCTCTCTGATGAGTCTCTCTTCTCTCTCTTCTCTCTTCCCCATCAGCATCGCTATTTGGTCTCGGATTCTCTATCCCCCTGGCAATGCGTTTCCTTCCATTCGGTCATCAGTCACACGAGTAGTACCCAGTCCAATATTGAATCCGTTCCATCCCTGACAGCTCATTATTCCCAGCCCGCGCCCCAACCCCATAGCTATCATAGTTGACTGAACCCGAGTCCACCCAGTCCAGCCTCCGTGGCTTGCCATGTCATCCTGCTGCGGTCACCGCAAGCCCCGGCGCGGGCCCGGCACGACACCGCTACTTGCTCGCGACATCAATAACATTGAGAATCATGACAGCAGCTTCCCCGCCCGAAAAGCCCAACAACCTAAGCATTTGCACATTTACCAGATGTGCCGCGCCCTCAGCCGGGGTTATCTACCATCGACAGAGCAGGCCATTGCCCACCTACGAGCCCTCATAGCCAGTGATCTCCTAAACCCCCCAAGCCAGGAACTCGGCGACGCGGGTCGCCAGCTTGTTCGGGAGCTCCGGCTGGTCCTACGCCTCTTCATCGACCTTCTTCACGAGAAGAACCAGCATGACCAGCTACAGGAGTTCCTCTGGCATATGACTCGCGCGCGTGCATCTCTGGACACAGTCGGGGTCGTCAGGCAGGTCGCGTCTGCCAAGCCCCGCGCGGACCCTGAGGCTGGTGAGAAGACCCCACCGCTTTCCGCTCTCCGCCCGCACCTCTCCGCTCTCTCGGCTATTTTCTTCCCTCCCCACGGCTAACCCTTGGCAGCATATCAGAGTCTCCGGACGGTATGGGATCTCCTGCTCGCGAATGCTGATCTCCGGGGCCTTGTTAATGACCTGATCACCGTGGCTCGCCGCGTGGTAGCTGACGCTTCTTTCGCCACGTCTGACGCCGTTCGGGAAGTGGGCCAGAAAGCCCGCCCGGAGTCTCGGGAACAAGATCGGCAGGAGAAAGAGTCCTGCGTCAGCGAGGAACTCCAACAGGAGGCTGCTGACGTCGTGCAGGCTGCCACGGATGGAGCCGCACAGGCTCGTCGCCAAGCGTGCCAGAGCGTTCAGGAGAATCTCCGCACCCCTGCAATTAAAAACGCTCTGTGGGAACGCCTCAAACATACGATAGACAGGCTGCGTGAACACAACGATTACCCGGACTCCGTTGCGACCCTACCCCAGCTGATTCGAGAGTACGGGAAATTTTATGCTGAGGCAGCACAAACCACTCTAGCGGCTGCCGCCCCTAGGAGTCGGGTGGCTGATGACGACGTCAATCCTAACTTGCGTCAGGCGGTGCAACGCTTCTGGGGGCTGGCTCGTACCTTCGGCGATCCTGCAGAGTGGGATCTGCTTCAGGAGCGTTTCCACGAGGTTATGCAGCACGCGCAACGCGACCCCGACTTTGAGGCATTGCTGTCGGATCTGGGCCAAGCGCTGCAGGACATGCTGATGAATATTCACTTCTTTGATGATCCCGAGGCCCGGCTGGCGGAGTGGAAGGTCAAGTCCCAACGCGTCATTGGCAGCAGCGGGACGGACACAGGCCTGCGACAAGACATTGACGCTTTTCTCCTCCAGACGCGCCGGACTCTTCAAACTGTCCCAGATGACCCGACCGTCGCCAAATTTATAGCAGTGTTGAAAAAGATACAACGAGATGTGTTTAAGGTGCCCCAGAACCGGATGCATAGCCTGGTGGCAGACCTAACGCATATCATTCTCCCGCTAGCGGTCCGCGGCATCCAGCACGTCACAATTCCCCGGTTGGAGATCTCCGTCCCAGAGATGGACCTGCTGGTCGAGAACCTCGTCCTCGAGCCGGCACACAACGTGCACCGCTCATCCTTCTTCCCCAACAATGTCACCATCACCTCTCGAACGGACATGCAACTGGCCAAAGTGCATGCCAAGAAGGCGACCTCCTCCCTGTCGACTGTGATCACTGTATCGGTCACCGGTCTGAACATCAGCGCCAGTGAATTTGGCTACTGGATCCGCGCACACTCGGGGCTCTTCCGGTTTCACGATGAAGGCATCGCAAGCTTCGTCCTTGACGAACGGGGGATTGACATCTCCCTAGAACTAGAAATCGGGCATCGTTCCTCTTCGTCCTCTTTCTTCTTCCCCTCTTCCTCCTCACAATCGATCCTCCGCCTTCGCGGGGTTCGCACTCATATCCACCGCCTAGAATACCAAATTCACCGCAGCCGATGGAAACTGCTCCTATGGGCTGTCCAACCCTTCCTCAAACAGCTCGTGCGACGGGTCCTTGAGAAGAAAATTGCCGAGGAGATCGTCGCTGCCGTCGCCCGCGTCAACCGGGAACTGATTCTAGCTCGGGAGCGTCTTCGGACCGCCGTCCACCTGGTGCCCCCACATGACTTACCAGCTCTGATTCGTGCTGTTTTGGCCCGGTCCCCGTCTGCATCTGGATTAATATCCAATATGGGCGCAAAGACTAGTATATTCCAGGGTATCTATGCGCCTGGTAGTTTGGTACGACAATGGCAGGCTGAGTTGGATGCGGACGCGGACGCGGCAGAAGTAGAGGGCGATATTAGCACGGCGGGGGAAGCAACACAGACATGGAGGAATCCCGTCTTCGACGTTACTTTGTGATTTTTTTTGAAATGAATCCACTAACCCACTACTATTGTGGATTGATCCCATCTTTCTAGATAAGATAAGTTCTCATTCAATGTTTAGGTGATAGTATTAAGGGGCAACTTAATTCACGAGTTTATGAATATAATACTGAATCTCATTGAAATCACAAGTAGGAATTAATATATATTCTGAGTCAGTCTGATTCCTTATTACATATGATTCTTCAGCCTAGAACAAAATCGGAGTATTTATCAGGCACGAAACTATATAATGGACTAGGCCGCTGTGTTGAGGCAGAGGCAGGAAGAAATCCTATTGAGACAATGGATATCCTTAAGGCAGTACGTTGGGAGATATGTGCCTGTTAAAGAGAACAGTATAAGGAACTACTGGCTTAAATCTGGCTGCCATGGTACTCCTCTCGGTCCAGAACCAGTACCTCCCGGGTGGAAAGGGACACTAGAAATGCATGCAGAGGCGCGGACACTTATTACAAAGGTCTGTGAGCAGCGGTGACTATGAAGGACTCTTTTAACCCGGAAGGTGAGATTGTATGGGATGAGATTGAGGATGTTGAGGCACATATCCTTGAAATGTTTGCACCAGAGGGAGAAGGTGATGAGCCTCGATTAGTTCAGGAAGAGGTTCGGAAGGTAACAATGGAAGAGGCACTTGAGGGCCTTGAGGCTTTACAACTATGGGAGGAGCAGTCTGAGGAAACGGGCCCTGAGTCTATTATAAGGCTTGGATTGAAAGGCAGAGGATTATAAGGCGAATGCAGGAACTCTAGGCACACTTAGTGGATAGCTTAAAAAAATAAGAATAAGCATAGGTTGCCAAAAGTATATAAATTGAAATGGTTTCATATACCTTAATATAAGCGAAACCTCGTTATAAAGTTTGGCTTGACGAAAAAATTGCTTATCATGAGGTAAATCAGATAATTTTCCCTTTTAGATGGTGACGGGTTTGGTTGGTTAGCTGTGCGTTTTTTAGCGTTGACACGCCTTCCCCAGTTTTGACGCCTTGGCGTCTCGGGTATACGGCGGTATCCCCGGCCTCATGTGTAAATAAGCGTTATCCGCACTTTTGCCGTGGTTTACCCGTATCGTGGTCGGGACTGCTTGCACCTCCACAGGGAGTCCTTGCGCAGCACTTTCGCGCTGAGATCCTGTCCAACATGAGATCTCCAGCAATGGCTGGGCAGGCAGCGGGCGAGACATTGTACACTGCCCTGGATATCCTAACGTCCGCATGTTGCGTCGTTCGGTTATTTCATGCGGTCTCTATTCTTATGTTTAGCTCCAGCGACTCCTTTACATAGATGATAACCTTGTAATTTAACCTGCATCATTACTTCCAGCTGTAGAAGCCGAAGGAGGTCCATTTGTGATAGAGAACGAGCTTGTAGTAATCCTGTGGTTGGATAGTTAAGTCTACTACATTATACTTTGGGGTAGGTAGGGTTGGTATAATCAAATCTATTCTGTAAGCGAATAATTTTTTGGTCTTTTGCCAGCCAAGAATGCCAAGACGCCAGTACGTACAACTAAGTTATCCGGCACCTAATGCTACGCTATGGTACATGTACTGTACGTAGCTGGCCTATTGGAGTGGATCCATCTGAGCCCACTTAGTTACCGCTAAGATCACCCAGCCTATCATAATACAAAGATCCTGGTGGCGTATGATGTCGCTAATTTAGTTGGAAGAAGTTAATACCCCATGTAGAACTATGCATTAGAGCGGAGTGTTAGTAATGAGTGAGTGGGATTGGGCACCGCTACTCTACTAGTGATGTACCGACTCTACCCCTTCAAAAGGGCCTCATGTAACTAGAATTTACTGCCTGTCTACTAGTCAACTCAAATGCTCTGCGCACTGAATGGGATTGGAAGGAGCAAGGAAAATGTACAAGCTTGTGAAGAGACTGATATGTAGAACTCGAAGAGTTCATTGAGCCGTATAGTCTGCCATAGCCAAGAAGGCTGCATGCGGACTCTAAAACTTGAATAAATAAATAAATATAACTACATATATATAACGCCAGCGAGTATTAGATATAAAAGCACCTGCGCTAATTCAGAATCGGATGAGATCAAGTTATGTAATCTAAACTCTTTAGGATTAGACGTTTGTTCGTATTTATATCATGTACATATATACCACTAGTAATACCGTCGGCCGCTTAAACACGTAAAATAATACAACAGCATGCAAGGTTATATATGGAGTATCCAGCTATATACAGTAGGGCGCGGGTTGAAAGCAGGTCTCTATTTGGCAGATTAGTCTTCTCTACATCCCGGCGGGCATACCTCCTCGGGATTATCAGAAAAAAGCATAATATCAGATTAGTACCAGCTCCTAGAAAGATCCAGCCTCCCAGTAATATCATATCCAAGCCTGTTTGAATGCACTGGTACATCGGTAGTCCAGTTAAGAAAAGGATCCGAAGAATATTCCCGGTCAACGAACTTGCTCATCGTTAGCTGTCTATGTTGCCACATCGTTGTCTTATAATGCTTGCGAGAATATCCAACAGTTTGACAGTTGGAATGGCAATGATGGGATTGAAGAATCAAGTGAAGTAGACCGTCGCAGCGTCGTATTGATGGAGATGGCCCGGATGAGAGCAACGATAGCTATGGGGTATGCTCGCTCACGCCAGCTGTCTAGTTATCGGGGTCTTACAAGCCAGCATTAATGAATTCAACATCCCTAATCTCGCGCGGTAAGCTGGGAAAATTCTGAGCACCGATTTGGGGAGAGCTGGTCCAGAATGGTCAATTGTTACTAAGTATCTAGTATCTCCACATTCTATAGCTGCGTCGATGTATTTATCTGAGCGACCATGTAGGAGAGCACTGGCCCTCGTGGAAGGCGCTGGTCCAGGAATACATTTTCAACTTTAGCAACCAACGTTAGAACGGGAACAACGGATGTTGATGCTTCTGGCCGAAGGTTCAATACACCATTTGGCGTAGGATCGATCTCGTGGCCGCGAGATTTATCGACCTCTCTTGTCATATAAGCCCCCCAGAATTACACTGAGTAACTTATGATAGGCCAATTCTCTTTTGTAGTCTGGTGGTACAGTTTGACAGTATCTAGCAGAGTTAGAAAAAGCAAAATAAATGGGGGAAAATGAAAACAAAGGACTGGTCAAGAATTAAGATGGCACATTGACTCAGAGACCGTGTCGCGTATTTCTGTTAGCTAGGGGGCCTACCGGGAGAAAATACGACGACTTTGTGAGTAAGCTTTGCTGTCTTGCCTAGGCCCGGCAATACATATGACAACGTAGAAGACGTCGTCTATTTTTATTTGGTTATAAAAGGGTCACGTGTTTTGAGTGCGTTTTTTTCACATTTTACGAATAAAGGCAGAGAAGTTTTCTTGTCCTATTATGTTCGGTAAATAAATGATGAAGAGACCACTAATGACAAACACGGGGATTGGAATTCTATGATTGTAAGTTACATACACATACATAGAGTCATACACAGGCAGGTAAGAAAAGAGAAAAAAAAAACCCGAGAAGGAAAGTGAAAGAAAAGGATCACAACTCATCCTTCACCTCCGGCCGTCCACTATCGGCTTCCAAGTCGATGCCGCTCTTCCGCCGCCACTTCTCCCACAACGCATGAAAATCCTTTTCCATCCCTCGCTCCATCTGGTCGGGAAGAACAACGGTATACTCGACGAAAAGGTTCCCATATTCTAGGTTCTCGTCTTCATCGCTATTGTGGTTGTTCTCGTGCAGATGGCCGTCATGCCAGGTAGGCATGCCTTCACCTTTGATGGTCTCAACTGCGAGAGGTTGTACGACTTCACCGCGCTTGCGGCCCAGTCGCACAACGTGTCCGTCCAAGTGGGTGACGTTGCGCGTCCACTCGCCCATCCAGGCTTCCCGCAGGGAGAGAACTTCCTTCCAGAAGAGATCTTTGCCCTTCCGGCGGAAGAAGGTTCCATCGGTGCGATGGAGAGCGTCGGAATCGGCGCTGGCAAGCTGGGGTTCCTGCTCGGACAGGGTGAGGATGAGATCGCCAGCGACCAAGTCGGGGCTTTCGTCCGCCTCGTTTTCGAACACAATCCGCGAACCCTGACCCATGCCACGTTCGATGGTGGCCGATAACGAAACGGGTTTGCGGACCACGCAGTCCCCATGGCAGACAGGACACGGCTTTCTGATTTTCTTTCCTTTCCCACCGCACTGGTCGCAGCCCATCTGCACCTGCTGGAACATACCTGGTGCGAGCATGTGCTTCTGGATGATTATCCCGCGACCGCCGCACTTGCTGCATGTATCCACCTTGCCGTCTGCGGAGCCTGACCCTTCGCATGACTCACAAATCTGCTGCTTGTTGACCGTAAACTCGACCTCTTTACCGATGTAGAAGTCCCTCAACGGTAAGGGTAAGACGACCTCCATGTCTGGCCCCTTACGATGACCACCCCCGCCATGTCCAAAGTGGCCGCCGCCGCCAAAGAAGCGCGAGAATAGGTCGAACGGGTCGTGAGCGGGATGGCCACCTCCCTGGCGGTGTTGCTTGAGGCCCTCATGACCATACTGGTCGTAGATCTTGCGAGTACTTGACGTCGAAAGGACCTCGTAAGCTTCAGCGACTTCGACGAATTTCTTCTCCGCAGATTCATCTCCTCTTGTTTCACCTGTCAGTTGAATGATCTCATGTAGAAAAACGATGAACTAAAGAACATCAATCGGAGGTAAAGAAGGGAGTATCAACTCACGGATTCTTGTCCGGATGGAACTTCTTACTCAACGTCCGATACGCTTTCTTGATGTCCCGCTCAGATGCCGATTTATCCAGCCCCAGGATCTGATAGTAATCTTCCGCGCCCAGGGACAGCGGGAGTAGGAGCAGCAGACACAGGAATAATATTTTAAATGGAACCATGGTTTTCTTTCGGCTGGTTTTCACCAAAATTGAAGTTGCATTTCACTCTATCACTGTTCCCGACCTCCCTACCTATAGTAGCTGTTACTAACTACGTAAAAACAATGTAGTTAGGGTAGAGTAGCTATAACTAGGCAAGGTGTACCTTCTCCAAAGATATGTGTAGGATATAGCAAAATCAGCCCTTCAGCTTCAAGAATGAAAACTAGAATCTATGCCGAGTGTGTAATTATATAGAGTCTGTGTTATTCATTATTAAAAAAAAAAGTTTTTATTATTTTTTGAAAAACTGATCTTTCCAACTTGTTTAGGTGGCCTGAAACTAAAAATGAACTTCTGTCTGGCTAGACCAAAATGGGCCTAGTGTATCTTCAAATATCAAATATCAAAATCTTCTTATATAATCGTCGGTCCGCCTTCTTGCATGGTAGTTTAGTCCCCTAATAACCTCTAACTCTGTTCTGGAGGATAATATCAATGATGAAAGAAAGGATGCCTTCGACAAACTTTTAAGTGGGACGAATGAAAAATGAAGCCACGGTGTCGACATCACCAATTTCCGCCACCAAAGGGGGCATACACTCATTATCTGAACGTCAACACCGTATTCGAGCCGCAGAACGTCTTTCTATGGTCCGCCTTTACAACGCACTTGGTACGGCAGGTCAACCCTCAAGTACTATGTATCTGAATAGCTTGCGGGCAACGGGATCCTATAACACTATTGAAACACTGTATCTACCGGATTATGACATGTAAATTTAAAGCCTGTAGGGCAGCCCCTGTTTGGCCTACGACTGCAGTGATGATCCAATCTCGATATATGAAGTATTGGATTTGCTATTCTAGCTAAGGCGTGATCCGTACAAGAGTCAAAAGATAATTAAGAGAAGCAGAAAGGGCTCTAGAAGGAGACAAGAAATAAATATCTTCTTGGGGGTCGACTAACCTGCATTCAATCTCATTCTCGGTATTACATCCAGTCCACGTTGAACCTTCGGCCTATTCTTGCTTCCGGGTGATCAACCGCGGCGGCTAGTGTTCGGCGGCTTGGCCACAAGTTCAAAGTACGAAGGATCTCGCTTGGTCGACGCGTCTTGCCCTTTCATTTTTGGCTTCTTTGGTTGACCACGTGTTTTAACAACCTCGGGTCCAGGATACTCGCCTCTTCGGGGATTGGTGGAAGACGGATCAGCGTCGGAACATCCTTGCACCTATAGTACCAATGAATACCTCTATCTGCTCTCTTAGAAGCTTCCAATCCTTATCAGAATATAACCGGTGAGAAATTTCGTGCTTGTATGGGGAGATTAAATACCCTCATGAAGGATCCGGGGCAATCACCAAGCTTGGTAAGATCGAAATCGGCCTGCTTCGCTAGCTTGTATTGATTCGCTGCCTTACGGAGGTCCTGCGCTATAACTAAGCTTATCAAGCTCTTGGTAAAGATCGGCACTCTTGCTGGAGAGATGTCTCCTGCAGTCCAATGCCGTCCCGTAGCGAGGATCCTGCCTTTTGACTTGGAGGGTGTTGGGAATTTTGGTGGTGACATCAAAAAGGTCACCAGTTGACTTAGAGAGGACTTTCTTGATATCGGCATGACCACCCTCGACCCTAGAAGTAACCTGATGGCCGAAATGGCGAATCTGTGAGGTCCAAGGGAACGCGACCTCCTCACGCTTTAGGTAATGCTCGGTGTAGGTACTGGATAAGGTCAGCTTGCCCGGCAATCTGCCTGAAGCTGATGCCAAAACCTCTCATAGTATTGAGTATAGATGCTTATTCCAACGCTCCATGAAAGCATCCCGTACTTCCCGGCGGTTTTCCTGCTCTTCTTCTATTACTCCGTTTCCACACAGCCTTTGCCTTTGCTAGCACATCCTAGTTAATATGCCGGAGACGGAGGCGTTGTGGGATACCCGGGAAAACCGCACGGTAGCTGTTTTTTGGTCCATCTTCACTATCTGTAATGGTAACACGTGACTGAAAGTTGCCGCTGACAATGAACTTGAATGCTTGCAGCACCGAGAGATAGGCGGTTTCTGACTCTCCACATAAAAAGCAGAAGCCCGCCGAAAATTTTGTCTCTATTGGTGAGACGCCAAGGATATGGAGGAAAGGCATTCTATATCTATTCGTCTTGTAGGTACAATCCATCATCAGAATGTCTGGAAAGCTTCGCATCAGCTCTATCGCGCGTTGGTGAAGAAGAGATGCGTAAGACGGCAGGTTGTATTTTAAACGCTAACTTCCGACAACCGTTCATCAATCTCATCCAAGGCCTTGATGAAGGCTTCAACAAGTGTTAGGCCACCTAACTGCTGATGGCGGATAGCAGCATGTGCATTGTAGATATTCTACGAGATCAACAAGCCGCCAGGATCCTCCTGTGAACGGCCGTCATAATGCCTCGACCAGATTGACCAGCCATAGTCAGAGCCTCCACCCGGTCAATTACCTCTTGGTGGTCTCTCTTCTCATGGCATAGGTGTACTTTGGGATCCCGGCTCTCCCCATGGCTGTGCTCTGGGCTATCGACCTTGATTCTCCAGCGAGACTCAGGCGCATAAGCTTGACCTTGAATGGGCAATTTGTTCGGTGGGTTGCCTCTAGTCGGTCGACAAGGATTGACAAGTTCATGAACCCCAGGCTTATCGCATCCAATCTCCCGCCTTCAAACAATCCTTTTCTTGTCTTCCTTCACCCGACCTCTTTTAATGCTGTATCCGTGTGTTTGGGCCCATTGTCAACCGGCTTCATAGGCAGCATTCTCACTCTCGTGGACAGTTTCCAGCGGACGCTCAAGAGGCATAGCGACTCGATCAATGTACAGTCGGTTAGCGGAAGTCATGAGAATCGACTAAAATTCTTGGTGATGCCCCGCTCTACCCATCCTTTTCAATGGGATAACTCGATTTCTAATGATCTGATTCATATGCTGTAACATGCAAGTAGAAGGGCATTGGCAGAGTAGGGGAATTGTATTTTGCCATTATCTGATATGAGGCTAGCCACCCTATATCTATTTCTTTCCTCTGTTTCCTTTCTCCTATATAACAAATATTATTTTATCATAGATGTTTGAGATTTTGTCGCCAAAGCGCGGCGGGGGTCAATCTTCCTCTTTTTTTTCCAAAGGGTTTTGAAGCTTGATAAGGACGCCTAAGTTAATCCGTTCATCCAAAAGAAAGGACTTTCCATGGGTAGTACCTAGTGTCGTAGCGACGTAGCTGCACAGACCGCTATCATACATTGCATATATCATTTCGACTGAAATTCGCTGCCGTACAACAGCGACCTAGGTACATTTTTTTGTTCCCTTTTTCCCCAGCTAGGATTCGGGAAGATCCTTCATCATGTTAGTGGTATATTAATGGCTACCAGTAGTATAGCGTGCTCTAGATCGATCCGCGAAATGGGCGAGCTAAGAACATTAAAGAACTACCGGAATCGCCGCCGTCATCATCGCTATAAGCATATATCCTTATTTCACATCGTTCATATAATAAATGACGCAAGAAACAATTTGTCGATGATGACTCGCCATCGTCAAAGCAAACGGCGTCGTCATGAAAATAAAATTGCGTCGAATCCCCTAGACTGAGATCACGATTCCTGGCCGAAGACATCAGATACTGAAGGCGGGCAAAAGAATGCATTTGAGAACGTTATAGAGGATTTGGGAACCCGCCCTATAATCTCGCAATGAATGAAATAATAAGATGTGGATATCGCTGGCTATGTGTAGTCATAACTCAGGCATTAATACAAATGATGGATCGATACCTAGTACTTGTACGTATTGGGAACCGTTGCGGAAAATCAGGATCAATATTCGGACACTGGCTCCAAGAATTGGATGAAGCATTACACATTGTCAAACTTGGTTTCTATGTTGGTTTCAGATCGCGCATCTGTTCTTGACGCTTGGCCATCTCAAATTCCCATTCCACATCAAATTCATTCGCTGTTGTACCGTAGGTGTGAAGGTGATGGATATGTATTGTATGATACAGATTAGGAACGAACCCCTGACTGAACTAAATATACAGGTGAATG
>JAHQZX020000322.1:0-13154 GCA_019804575.2 Pseudotulostoma volvatum | reverse complement strand
GAAGACAGTCGTATTCACTTCTGGTAGAATAAGGACTTCAGTGATGGGGATATTAGAATAGTAAAGTTAGAAAGCAAGAGGAAAAGAATAAATATAAAGATAGGAAGTGCTTAACAAAAATCCCTAAAAGAAGCTCCACCTCGCTCTTAAGCCCTATCTTGCTCCTATGAAGACCAAACTTAAGCCGAATGTTATTATTAGGGCGCTAAACTACTAGAATACTAAGCATAAGAAAAGAAGAAAAGGAAGAAATAGAGAAGCCAAGTCCGCCGTATAACAGTTCCAGAGACTAATCCAGGAGGGTAAGCGGTACATGACGGCAGTAAACAGGGTTAGGTTGTCACAGCTATCATAAGACATAAGGCTGTATAACTATCAATGAGTCAATTGCAACGACATAGCAAAAAAAATATCTTGCTAATAACTTAGGCATGGTTACAAAGCGCCCAGCAGCATTCGAAAATAACATGCATGTACTACTATGAATCAACCTATCCATCGCTATTCAAGTCGTGTCGTATCTCATGAAAATGGTGACTCAGACCCTCCTCGCTCAGACGTTAAGCTGCGCCACGGCTGCATCAGGGCTGTGGTTGGTGAAGAAGTTGGTGACTGCAGAGGTGGGTACACTTGAGCCGAAATCAGACTTAGTGTCCAGCCTCCAAATCCTCTTCCGTAGTGAGTCACTCGATCAGAGATGTAGATAGAGTTGATTTCAATTAATGAGCTAGCGCCATATTATGTAACTTATTCACTCGGGAACCCGGAAACCAACCTCGCCAATCGAGGCGCTAGTCTAGACTGGGCGAGAGTTATTGGAAGTAGTGGCAATCCACTAGACCTGCTAACCGAGGATAGCCGAGCGCGGATAACAATTTCCTTATTCGGTAATTGCTCATTCTAGAATTCTCATTTGTTCTTGGCAGCATTCCTTGCCACTATTTTCAGCTCATATCCTCACTCAGTTCATCATCGTTCAGATCCCGATACTACTGTCGCATTTCTTTATTATATTGTATGATAATCAAGATTTGATTTTAGGCTGCTGTCTTTAGCATAAATAGCGTGTAATTTCCTAACTAGCATAGAGAAAATCAAGGGACTTCGAACCTACCTCAGAAAAGTTCTCAATTGTTCTGACGTGTTTCGGATATGGAACTGAGCTTCGTGCCGCGCAATCTGTAGAGCTCCGATCGAGAGCCCCGATCGTGATGTGTGTGAGGCTTGTTGTTGGAATTGATTGCATCTACAACAAAACTAATAATAAGCTACCCCAATTTTCCGTCGGACTTTCAACCCAACTACTGTGGCCATGGAGGCCCTTCCCGGCATGACATACGAGGGCTCTTCGAAACTGGCCAAGCCCAAGCAAAACGAGAGGGATTTGCCCTCCGCATCGTCTGGTGGTCCGATCAATCGGCTCGTACTGGCAAATATATGCGAGTTGATTTGGCCTGCGATAAGGGCGGTAGCAAAGTCGAAGGATATACGGCCAAGAACCCGGGCCGTCGCTTTACAAAAAGCAGGGCTGTCCATACTCTTGGTATGCCAAACGGCACTTCCCTTGTTCAATGGACTTTGGTGATTCAGATGATGGCCCTTACGGTAATTGTTGCTATTCTCGAGCCTTTTCAGCGATTTACCAAATACTTCGAATCCCAGAGCGGCGCTTTGTGGAGCGTATCTCTTCCTTATATTAGCTTACTGATTATCTCAAGCATCAAGAGCTTTTGTATTCCAACAACGCTCTCCCTAGCACTTATGAAATTGACCACTCTCCACCTTGGGATTATATGAAAATTACTAGACACGAACTATCCGTTGCCCAGCTGCACAAGCCACGAAATATAGTCTTTCCAGTGTATCCCAATAAATCTATCATTGATTTGCTTGGAAGCAGTCGTCATATCCAGCCTGTGAACACGATTGCAGGCATGCCAAAAGCCCCCCAGAAAGCTGACAATTACGAGTTCGTCAATGACTCCGGACGCTTTATGTAACTTGCTGCACAACGGGAAGATGAGAAGTTGGAAAGCACGGATGAATAATGAGGTGAGAGAAGTTCAACGATAGTAGATCTCGCAATCTAGAAAAAGGTGTATTGGAACCTACCAGCCTCCTCTCTCTCTAGGCACTGGCACTGATCTATATACATATTATGTAGATATCCTGCATTATCTAGCGCGAAACCGACTCGGCGAACCCGACTCGGTGGAATCCGAATCTAGTCGGATTATAGGAGATTTCTTTGTAACGGCTGCTACACCCCATTTGTCGTTTAATATCATATGCACCTCAGAAGCTTAAGAAATATGAGGATTTAATGGATGAGAATCCTGTGTATTGGTCCGCCACGATTTTACATCCCAGCCATCGACTTCGCTGGGTCAAACGCAACATCCCTGGTCGGAAAGACAGGTTTCTGAATACCTTTAAATCTTTAGATGAAAGCAGTAACAAGGGTGTTGTTTTAGGGAGCAAGGAGGGTCACGAGCAGGTTGCGGCGCCAGCTCAGGAGAACGACTGGCTTGTTTATTAACAAGGATTATTACGACAAAGCGGACCCTATTTCCCTAGATGAGATTGAGGAGTATACTAATGGCAAAGTTCCTAGGGAGGATAGTAAAAACCCTATTGCATGGTTGGATAACCGGAAGCGATTTCCAACCCTGCCCCAAACAGGACTCTTAAAACGAAAGTGTATTCAGCATTGCAAAGCGAGCAATAACTTTACGGAAACAGCAATTAGCACATACCACTGTAGAGTGGTTGCGATGTCCGAAGAACTAGGCAGTTAGAGAGAAGGCTTTTGAATTGGTTGCCGGTGAAGTTTTCGACCCGTCAAGCGAAGTTAACGCCGAAGAATCGTTACAAGTCCAATCGTGTACTAATATATGATATGTCTGCAGATAAACAGCGCAAATCAGATAAATCCTTATATTTGTCAGATATTAAATTTCGTACTTATATTTGCTTTGTGAAGAACGCTGCGCGTAGTTGCCGGCTTTCAAAGTTCAGCTACTATCCGGCAGGTGTGTTAGATATAACACTTCATAATTAGAGTACGGATCCGAATTTTGGGTTGTATGCCTATTAATAATTAAATATATAATTATTTGATTAATATAGGTAGTTATATCGCGTACCAAGTATGTATCTTCATCCTAAGATGTATATATGTTCAACTACACGCTTCCAAACATGAACTGTGTCTTAAGATTCTATAAAACGTCCGACTCTAATATATGATATACCATCAATTCGATCCGCATCAAACAAACAATACTTATTCCCAAGAGATAGAAAACTTGAAAAACATGAACCTTCTTGCTATTTTCTGTCTCCCATACCTTTTCTCAATTCTTATCTCCGTGGGCGCGTACTCGCTGTGTGGTCCAAGTTCCCAACAGGATACTCTATACTGTGTTGAAATAGGCCTTCTCTCATTATTCGGGGGTAATGATCTCAGATCGGCCGGAGATTCAATAAAAGCCGACAATTCAGTACTCGGATGCAACTTCAACGATGCTACTCTGGAGACGAGCGACGGACCAAGCGCGTACCTGAGACTCCTTGATGCGGTCTTGCAGCTTCGCGACTGTGGCTCAACATACTGTGGTGCAAACACGAGCTGTACGAAAACGGACATGTATGGATATACCATCTCATTAACCATTAATTCCGTATGTATCGCACCCCCACATGTCACTTATAGTGTTATTTCCATCGCGAAATCCAGCGGGATTGCGAGAGAAGTGAGATCGCTGACTTGGTTACTTTTTATCAGTGAGGATTGGGAGTGGCGGGATATATTACTCAAGGGGGGCTTTATTGACTTCGAAAGGCTAGATGAAATTGTGGAGTACTACATGCGAAGGGGGGCTATTGCATTGTTATTCTTATTATTATTATCATATCAGAGGGTGAGCCAGCCACGGAAAGTCGCTAGGTAAAGAACTGTATTTCCATAGCGAGTTGATATGCAAAAAGATAGCGTTTGTTTGTTTACGTACCATACATAGCATATGATATGAAAAATAATAATTCAGGATTCAGTAACCGAATTAATGTGATTATGATGAGCCGACCAGCGCGCATCGCCACAAATCCCCCACACGGGAGTCAAAATGCTTTGTTGGCGGAACGATTCCCCAACTCCAACACTGTACTTGTACCCTTATTTCACTCTGTACACTTATAAATTTATTACCATATGATAAGTCCCTCTCTCTCATTATAATTTCCCACGGATGCCGCCCCGGGCCTCATTACGTCTCAGTTTGGTGTTCAAGTTTCAACAAGTCCTCTTACCGTACGGTGCGGATGTGGTGATGCGCTGGAGGATTCGATTGTTCACTTGCGGGATTGGGGGAGTGACCGCCATGGATTATTGATTTCTGAGCAACTTGTAAAGGAGCTGGATCGCCTCGTTAGGCAGTGCTACTTCATTCTGTTAGTTTGACGGTACCGCTGAGTTTGATATTGTGAATTTCGACGAAGCATTCGGCGCGATCAGCGCCCCCACTTGGTACATGTATACCTTGATCTGGCGGCTTGTTAATTGATAACCAACGCTCCTCCAGGTTATGATACTGATGGGGAATCATCGAAAGCTCTGCGTTCAATGCGACTGAATTACGAGTATGGTTTGCCGTGCTTGGGCAACGAAGCGGTTGAATTTCAAATTTCTTCGCAGGTCCAGTACAATGATCGCATACTTTACGGGGTCGGGAACGAAGCGTCACGCTCTCTGGGATGAGTTTTGTTATAACTATGATATTACTAGGGTATCAACATGATGAATGCCTCTGCCGAACAGTCAGCTACGTGTTTCCTAATTATCATTTGAACTCCCTCAGTCATGAGGTCAGACTACTAATGAGGCTCTTTTCTATTTCTCATAGCTTCCTAGTTCTGCATTAGAATAATATATATGTAAATGCCTCAAGGATAGCCCCCTAACCTATTATCTATGATGATATTATACCCAAGGATACAAAGCGGGATGAAATGATACCAATAATATGCGATGATTATGATGACCATAGAGCAGAAACTCTCGGTGTGGGGCCCCGTTGAGATTCGGCTCGGCCAGGAATATCTCTGCTGGACCTAACCATTTTTCCTGAAACCTGCTAACGTTGAAGGCCGCTTTGCAAAATGCCCTCGCTCTCGCCTTCGTCAGATACATCTATCTTCTATCATACTAAACCCCCGCTAGCCATAGTTCTTTCACACTTTCCATCTTCCTACGATGAACTCGAAGTGGAAAGTCCAGCCTCCACTTCAACCTTCCCTGTCTACCTTTACGAAATCGCTCTTATCTTTCATTGAAACATCTCGATTATCACATGTTGCTAATTTCAGTACTCGGATGTTCCGTTAAATTATCTATCCTTTAGAGTAGTTTATTTCTGCATTTTTTTCCTTTGAAATTTGCAACTATCGCCAGCTTTTCACTCAAGAATTTTATGGTAAACTACCTCACAAGTTCATCATCTGAAATGCTAGCATGTGACCCATGGCCGTTCCTGTGTTGTTCTTGGATTCTCTTGGATTGTTGGGTACATGTTGGGATAGTATCATGGTAAGCTACATACTTATAACTAATCCCGGGACTAGGGTCATAGATAATGATACCCACTACCTCGCTTGGATGATTGGCTGGAACTTTTGGCTATGCTGTGGCCGATGATTCATTAGCGTTTAGGGTGGTACTCTAGATTTACCGTTACTTTTCGGCGCTTCTTGAGCAGCCATTTTACAACCATTCTTTAGTATATTCTATTTATCGACGGAGTAGGCTTCTCTGGGTATTTGAGCCTATTTTCAGGGCGACGCGATGTATGGTTGTGACTTTATTTCGAGTTTCCCAAGGCTGCGGGTTTGCCTAACAATTGTAACTATCTAGGTTTTGGCTACCGCTCCGTTGGCTGTACACGAGATTCACTCGTAGCCTGTGTTGGTGTTTGTTCCCGCCATCTGGAGAAAATTATTATAGAGATATATATCATACCATCTTTATTCTGCCAAAAGGTGTGGCGATAGGTGTGGCTGGTGGTATGTACATCTAGG
This sequence comes from Pseudotulostoma volvatum, assembly GCA_019804575.2. Classification (NCBI taxonomy): domain Eukaryota; kingdom Fungi; phylum Ascomycota; class Eurotiomycetes; order Eurotiales; family Elaphomycetaceae; genus Pseudotulostoma; species Pseudotulostoma volvatum. Next base: position 7,079 of record JAHQZX020000322.1, on the reverse strand, counting down.
ATTCCCCAGGCTCAGTCTAGAGTCTACAAGTCGAGTTCAATGAGCCAATATACCTAATTTGGGCTCTGTGCGAATCACCTGGTAATCCTTACCCCGACGAGCTTTCGCCTTAGTATAGCGATCAAATACCGCCGTAAGCCTCTCAAACCCCAAATCGTCATTCGTCTAACCAACAGGGGAGGAAGCAAAGTGCGCCTTCCTCAACCCAAGTATCCATTACCGTCCCCGGTTGGGCTAGTTAGATCAATGTTGAAGGAACCATCTATGTAAATTGACCCTATGCATGCGATCCATTCCCGGTTACCTGTGAAGGCAGTGATGCAATAGTACAACTCTATTTTATGCTACATCCTATCATAGGACACGAGAATAATTGGCATGGGAAGAGAAATGTTGAGATGGAAAGGCGATGGCCAGATAACAATGCAAGGTGAGTTGCTTATTCTGCTCCGTCGGATTGTTCATGATGACACCTAACAACAATGGACAGTTAATAAATGGAGGAGACACAAACAGGTGCTTGTGATGGATGAGGGTAGGGACCGGGAAGATGATGGCCAGATCACCATAGACATTGAATGCATACCCTGAGCCGATGGTCCCAGAGGCGATGACAGCGAGGATGAGATACCCGTTTTGATTGTGAAGGAGCAAAGACTGGAATAGAAGAAAAAGCTTATCTCGGTTTACGACCCAGGCGGTGGCAGTGTGGCTTACGCCAATTTGCGCCACAACCATAACCAGTTAGGTTGTCCGCAAAAATATTGCCGTGGACACGCGGAGTAACCATACAACCAAACAGGCGAGGTATGCTATACTAAGGAATCTGTCTAACCATAACATGGATGAACTAATCCACGTGACCACACACATAGCTGTTGGGTTAGTCAGTCCTCAATTAGGTCTAGTAGCGAAAAAGTTTTCATGTATATAGCAAAACCTCGCCCCCCTACTTTTAGACAAGAACAAGCAATCAATCCAAGAGACCAGTTGCCACACCCGTTCGTACCAACAGAATCAAAGGCCAAATACATTCATCCCAAGTAGTATCCAATTCTCTATTAACGTATATACTTATTTTCTGGTAATTCTTCTACTTACGGAAGCCTCATGTGTGGAAAACTACGTACTGGCACGACGCGCCATTATCATAGAGTATAGCACTACATAAAAGAATCTCGCATGTTTTGAACGTCCGTAACATCTCCGCACTCCGATGACCAAGGTCGGGCTGGTTTGAAATATATAAACACCCCATTACAGTAAACCACTGCAGTCTGCCATTCCCAGCCAGTTACCCCAATGGGCAGTGTTCGCAGTTATTCTAGTCTAGAGGATAGTGGAACTTTGCTAATCTGGGCTATTATGAATGGACATGAGGTGATTACAGATTCCCTTACCGCAAATGCTGCCGAGGCCAACTTCAAGGATGATAATGGGTTGACACCCCTATCCTGGGCAGCGAGGGATGGAAATATACCAGGGGTGAAGTTGCTACTTGCCAAAGGTGCGGCCACAGAGTCTAAGGGTAAGAATGGTCGAACGCCATTATTATGGGCTACAATAAATGAGCATAATGAAGTAATACGACTGCTCCTCAAAAAGCCAGAGCTCTCGATTAAACAAAGAGATTGAAAAAGATGTGAAAATAGATTACAGGTATAGAATTGTAAGTAAGCTAGATGGAGTTGACTATAAATTTTATACTACATATGTTGATTGATACTGACATCCTTTATTATTGCAGTGGGTAAGCAAATCCCGGAATCAATCCATACTAGACCGATAGCTGATACTGATATCCTTCATTATTGCATGAAGTGAGTGAATCCGATAGCATTTGCAGTAAATCCATACTTGACTGATGGCCAATACTGATGCCTTTGGCTATTGTAGGGGAGGGGGTAAGTGAACCCGATAGCATTTGCAATAAATCTCTACTCCACCGATGGCTGATACTGACATCGTTCACTATTGTAGGAAGTAAGTGAATCTGACAGAATCTGTAATAAATCCAAGATTTGTGTCCTCATATTGATGTCCTTTAACGGTTATAAAGGGTAAGTTAAGCATACTGTTTGAGAGCCAAAAACACTTTATTAAACAAAGAGATAGACACCATTATCACATGCGGCAGAAAAGGGTGATGAGGCTATCGTAAAGCTGCTTCTTAAATATGGTGCTGAGCCGGACCTACAGTATTCGTACGGCCAGAGGCCACTATCCCGAGCTGTAGAGATACAAAGTGTTGCAGTTGTACAGCTACTACTTGAAAAGGGGGCGAAAACAGACTATCGGTATACGAGTGTAAGTGAATCCAACAGCATCTATATTAAATCCCTGCTCGACTGACAGCTGATACTAATACCCTTCACTATTGCAGTGGGTAAGTGAATCCGATAGAATCTTGCGGTGCATCCATGCTTGACTGACGGTTAATGCTGATATCCTTGACTATTGTAGTGGGTAAGTGAATCCGATAATAAATCCATACTCGACTGATGGCCGATACTGATACCCTTGACTACTGTAAGGGGTAGGTGAATCCGATAGCATTTGCAATGAATACATACTAGACTGATTTCTAATACTAATATCCTTCACTATTGCAGGTGGTAAGTGAATCCGATAGCATTTGCAACAAATCTATACTCGACCAGTGGGCTGATTCTGATATTCTTGATCATTGTAGCGGGTAAGTGAATCTAATAGCATTTACGGTGAATATATACTCAACTAATGGCTGATTCGCTATTGCAGGAAGTAAGCGAATCCGATGGCATTTGCAATAAATCAATACTCAACTTATGGCCGATACTGATATCCTTCACTATTGCGATGGGTAAGTGAATCTAATGGCATTTGAAATAGATCCATACTCAACTGATGGCTGATTCCGATATCCGCTATTGTAGGAAGTAAGTGAATCCGATGGTATTTGCGATAAATCCATACTCGACGGATGGCCAATACTGATATCCTTTATTGTTGTAGGAAGTAGGTGAATCCGATAGCACTTGCAATAAATCCATACTTGACTGACAACCGATATTGATATCCTTCATTATTGCAGAAAGTCAGTGAATCCGGTAGCATTTTTAATAAATATATGCTTGATTGATGGCTGATACTGGTGTCTTTCACTATTGCAGTGGGTAAGTGGACCTGATAGGATCTGTAATATATCTATGCTAGATAGATGGCTGATATTAATATCTTTATAATTGTAGATAGTGAGTCAATCTAATGCGATCCCTAATGACCTATACTAGATCATGCTGATACCGATGCCTTTTGCTATTGTAGATAGTAGGTCAAATTGATGAGACTTGCAATAAATGTCTCCTGGCTTGATGGCTAATGCTGGCCTTCTTCAATTGTTATAGAGGGTAAGTTACATATATTATTTGGCTTTCAGAACTATTTATTCAGCTATCATATAGACTCCACTATCAGCGGCTGCAGAAATCGGTAATGAAGCAATTGTACAGCTGCTCCTTGAATATGGTGCACAGCCGAATTTGGAGGATGAGGATAACCAGACGCCATTGTCCCGAGCGGTGCAAGCCCACCGTAGCAGGGTTATTGAATTACTAGATCCAGGTATGCTTCTCGGTTAAGATGGGAGAGCCTTGGCTTTTATGATAATAACTGTGAATACATTAGGGTGAGGGAACACTAGAATCATTACATTATGACCATTAGCTGAAGTGCCACAAAACCCCAAACTGACTAAGGGAGAATCGGACTTTGATTAATTGCTATCTCTCCTCTCAATAATATTTATATTGAAGTACAGAAGTGTACAACAGTTTTGGTACTTTTATATGGGAGATTCCAGCTGGTGGGGTATATGTAAAATACCAGTTCGAATCCCCATACAAAATGCCATTTTCTGCAGCCTTATATCACAAAACCCACAGCATATCTAGATTCTAATTTGGAGGCTAGAATGTACGTTGATAGAACTATATGTTAAACATGAGCAAGATTAGAAGTAACGTAAAAAGACCCCGAGATGGGTGAGATAAAAAGTTAGGCTTTGGTCGGGACATCAAGCTCCAGCCTGCCCACGAAAATTCAGATACTAGTGACATAGGTAGGGAGTATAGCAACACCTCAACAAATTAACCGAGTCTATCTATACCTACGTGCAAGTTGTGCGTAAATTGATTCTGAGTATTACCTTTATCACAAATAGACAGCGAGCAATGAGTTGGGCCTGGTTCTGCGAGCTATGTATAGTACATCTAGTAATATGTACTACTTAGTAAACTATTGCTGGCGGGCAGGATGAATCCCTATACAAATACCTTTTTTTAGAGCTCTGTATCTCGAAGCCCATATCATATTCTAGTCTCTAATTTGTAGGTTGGATTATATATTGATAGAACTATTTATGAAACATGTATGAAATTAGACGCAACTTTGTAAACAGGTTGCTGACATTAAGCTGGCCAGAAGTCCAGAATGCCGCAGGCCAATTAATCAAGCAACTAAATAAGTACCTACCTATACTTACTTACATACATACATCAGTTTTTCAACGTCAGAAATGATTACCTGCTAGGACGTGTCGGCTAGCTATACTCAGGTTGACTACAGATACCACATTTCTTTCATAGCTTTGGCCTGGTTTGAATTCTCCGACGTCTCCCTTGTGTGTTCGCGCTCCCCGATACGTTGCTGGCCTTCGGCGCTGGTCGGGATCCCTCCGGTTGCTATATGTCCTACTACTGTAATACCCGAATTTTTGTTGAATTTTTGTGACCAGCCTAGGCGGTATTCTGGCTAGCTTGATATCCCGATTAAAACCTAACTTTTTATCCCACCCATCCGTTTACGTACATTGCTTCTAGTCCCGCACATGTTTAATATAAATATATAATCCAACCTCCAAATTGGAAACCAGGATATGCTGTGGGCGTTGAGATATAAGGCTGCAAAAACTGCCATTTTATATGGGGATTCGAACTGGCCAGCTCGGTATGCGATTCCGTTATGTATATTTAGTTTTACACGTTATATCATATATATTTCGAGTCAAGCCGCAGCCATCAGACTTAGATCCTCTCCAGCCTTTATAAAGGTACTTAGGTAGACGTCTATCTACTCTGACGCTATTGAAAAGTAATACGTTATGTGGCACCGACCTTTCTCAAAGTTACCTCATCAAACTCATCGTCTAGGGCCTGTGTCCGATGGATAGGATGAGTACATATGTCCTTCGAGAGAGGATGATTATGGGACCGGTCTTTGACCCTTATAAATCACTCGCCACCTGTTTCCTTGTCAGTCAATTTAAATAGACATTAAGTCCCGCACGTGTTACCAGAATGACACCGTCGCTGGCTGCCAGTGGGCTTATGAGAACCTGGTAGAATGTGCAGAAGATATGCAGCCGGTAATTTGAGCTAGTCTATCATGAGCGGGATATTGCACACCTTCCGATTTAAAAATGATATTGACAAGGCACGTGTGATAATAGCTTTATTGAGTCTATAAATACGGCAAGACATCAAGCCCTATGGTGTAGAAGGCCTGGGTGTTAGTACTTGCCGCCTCTTTGGGTTGAGATATCGGTTTCTCCAAGACTGGCTCCGCTACCGGGAGAGAGCGATCGACTACCATACGGTGTGTGGGTGATGGGGTAGATAACCGATGGCAGTGGCTTTGGGGCTGAGAGGTTTTAAGCATCAACGTCGCGCTCAGCTGGTGTGTTAATTTCTTATAGTAGAGCTCTCGCATCATGAGAGGTATTGTTTTGATGGCTCCACATGTAGGCGTAGGTGGTAGGAACTGGTACATTATAGTGCAATGGCAGGGAGCATACTTGGGAGAATTTCGATTGCGACCTAGGAATTTTCTCCAGAACAGGTTTTCTCCTCAGAGCAGCATTTTGGATTTGAAGACTCCGAGTTGAAGTTAGAAAAAGACATCAGATTAACCGAACAGCACCACCATTTCCAACTCAGAGTTGCGCCAAGACTCCAGGACGCTTTTACATTGGGGTTTACCTTTAAACTGGAGCCTGAACCGAACAACCTCTAAACCGACCTCGGGCCGAGTTGGCTGCAATATTCGTACTAGTAGTATATATGTGATGGACAGCCGGATCTAATATGAACCTAAGAGAAGGAAAAGAATCTCTTGATTTTAACTAGGCGCTATATTATAAAAATACCAAGTACGAGGAGAGAAAGGAATAATCTTTAGATCTTCAACACCACAGGTGGCACATAGAGCTATATTCATTTATGATCGGATGAGTGATTGAAGGGTAGGAAGATAGAATGAAGTCAGTGTGAAGTCAAGTCGACGAAGGAAATATACAAGATTCATCAATGTTATTTGGGGCCGGGCCGAGAACGTGAATTCCCCGCAAGGCAAGAAACCAGCCTAAGCGACTTTGCATGCAGCAACTCCGCAATATGAGGTCAGATCAGGTTCGGATAGTTTAATCAAAGTGGGACAGTAGCTTGGCTCAGCCTCTTGAACCCTCAGAGTCGGGGGACAACGCCTGATCATGTCGAATGCGAGAGAGAATGTACTGTCCGAGAAAAAGAGAGTCTATTTATTGCCTGTCGGTTCACCTTCGGTGATGAATGATACAAGTATCAAGTACCTAATTCAAAGACGTTCGTTGTTTTTCTCTAAATTCCTACTGCCTAACTTTACATAATATGATAGTAAAACAAAGCGAGGTCACGTGAACGACCCCTATATAGTGCCTTGTTCAGACATTCATTGCCCAAGGTATTGTGAACTTTCGAAAATATGCAGCCCGATCAAAATCGACTTGAAAGAAACAGAAGCTAAAAGCCGGAAAGGAATTAATTGCTCAGCTCGTATCAAGTACCCTTCATATGAGTTGTATGGTGTGGATGGCCTGTATAGACGAAGATTATGGCATACTATAGGGTGAAAATATCCGTGCGGCTAGAGACCCCTGTGAAGGCTAATATACCGCAGGGCCTGTATGTCCCCAGAGATCGCTAATGGCATAGAAGCATTCACCGCCCAATGGGACACGCCGCTCAACGGACCGCCCCTCAACGGACCACCCCACCAAAATTCCA
>JAHQZX020000321.1:0-13159 GCA_019804575.2 Pseudotulostoma volvatum | reverse complement strand
TAAACACTAAGCGAAGTACCTCACTGGAATGCTCGCGCCTCGAGGTTTTTGGTTTGGTAGGCATGATGGGGTTGAGTATTGTACATGGTTCAGTAGTGGGGGATGAAAACAGGGATGTAAATGGATTAGTGGGTCAGGTGACAAAAAGTCTCATGACTTCTGGTATCCGACTGTACAATATAGTACAGGTGTCATTATTGTCAGAGCCCTCGTAGTTACACCGCCACCTGTGGCTTGCAGTAATCCCACCATCCTGGTACACTAGCGGCTAAGACATGACGTATCCACAAACGTCAAGGTAAGAATAGTTATTGATGGAATACTATCTGGAGGCAAGATCACATTGTATGGCGTCCATTAGCATCGCTACCCTTTGGAATTGACATTAGGGAAGGGAAACTCAAGGGACTTGCCGCCAAGCATGTAACTAGCGCGGGATTGGGGTTATGATACTATATTTCGTAGGGCCGTGCACGTGACCGAGAAAACGTCTACACTGGGCTACCAGGCAATGCCAGATATTTGCAGAACCTAGTAACATACTTATAACACACAAATTAGGTATAATAGGTTGAATCACGCTAACTCCGAGTCTCGGGTGGGAGACTTAATGGTGATTAGTCAGCACCACTGTAAATAAATCCTCTCGATAGCGGTTCCCTTTAGCAAAACAGACACGAGCAATAGTATAATATAGATTATACTACTATTGCATGTCCCACTTCGGTACGTGAGCGTACCGACATCTATCTATGTACATGCAAGGTATGCTTAAATTGATTACAAATATCATAAATACTTGGGTAGACAGTAATGAGTTGGGCCACAGACGCGCATGTAATATTGCTGGCCGGGATGAATCCCTTACAAAATGCCAGTTTTTGCAGCCTTATATCTCAACACCCACAACACATTCTGGTCCTTAATCTTGAAGCTGGCTTACATATTGATAGAGCTACATATGGAATATGTGTAAATTAGAAGTAACGTAATGTGAATGGTTTAGGACCGGTATACTGATCAAATTAAACCATCAAAGTATATGGTGGCTGCTTCCGGGGGTTATCAGTATCAAAAAAAAAAATCCCATATAATATCGTGGACGGTGCCAAAGGCGCTATTGACTAAGCCACGTTCAACCCAGAGATTCTCCGTAAGCATAATCCTGCAGCCAATTGATATCTGTCCGATGCGGTCTTTGTAGCGCTATGATAGAGGTGTAATAACAGCCAGATCTAATGAGAACTGAAGAGGAATGGAATCTCTTGATTCTATTTAGGTGCTATGATACAAGAATATTAAGCATAAGAAAAAGAAAGAAAGAAAGAAAGAGAAATGAGATCTTGCGGAAGCAGACTTGTATGGACTAGCCTGTGTACTATTCCTTCTTCCGTAAGGTGTCTCGGCCAGTCACGTGACTCGGTCCCAGCAGCTATGTTGATGAGGTTATCACAAGAGGTATGTTTGGGCCCGAGTCATGTCGAAACTTATTTCAGAATACACTATTCTATATTTTATAGGGGGACCACCTGATGGAAGATAATCCTTTTGGTGTTTATGACCATGTCATATGTATTCAAACTCCAGGTAGGTAGTAGTAGTAATTTAACAAGACTGTGCCTTACCTAATGCAGCGCCATCTTGTAGCTCTAAAACCCGTGAATATATACTTCCTACTTAGCATACACCAGTTTCCCAGCCCTTGCCTCCGCAGCCTTAAGCGACAGTCGGAATCTTCGTTGGGCGAGCTTGGCCAGCAAGCCATAGTATGCATACCCATCTGCATTCAACAAAGACTCTGCAGCGTTAAGATTTTGCATGGGTACCCAACCATACGCGTTGTTACCCACATCGTCTCCTAGATTAATTGTCAGAATAGGTTGCTAAAAGGCTATAGGAAGGAGACCTTACTGTCATACTGCCGTAGGTGGGTCCACTATAAGGTATTACATGCCTTAGCATTTCCCAACAATAGAAAAGAAAGACTGGTGGCAGCTCAGACCTCATGAAGTAACGTCGTGCTTGCCAAGCTCTCAAACGCATCCAGCGTCTTCAACTGGCTAAGGTCTTTTTGTTTCTTAATATCATCAAGTGTCTTGTAGGTCACATTGATCAAGGAAATGTCGCAGATCTAAGTGCATCCTTTATTAGCGAGAAGTACACATTGGCTGCATCCAAGTTTCTTTATACATGCCGTGATGCTCTGACGTTGCGGATTTTCACCCGGCGGAACAGCCGCTGGCAGCATTGTATATGTTTCTGCTAAAGTATTCGCATCTCCACACCCTTGAGTCCTTAGCGGCATACGAATGTGATTTATTGTATCCTCCCACTCCTGATCAACTCCTCGTCGGCGATGCGAATTAGGATTAGCGGCGCCTGGAATATCAGGAACTATCGTCCAGCGGGCATCATCATCACAGTATATTCGCACGTCAGATGCAGTACGGCTTGCAGTAGCCGTCCATTGATGAATGCCATCACAAATTCCTGAGAGCAATTAGTATGGTTCGCCTAACATCAATTTAGGAACAGTGAGGTATACTATGCACTTCATTGAATGTAGGAGCATCGGTGACTGGCTTCTTCCATAAAATATTAAACGGAGAGAGGGGAAAATTGTCAATTTTGTTGTTCAATCTATCCGTGGCCAGCTGGGCCATTTCGAGAACTTCAGGTATGATATCATCAATCTTTCCGGTACAGGACCCATCCGTCCAGTATGTAAAAGCGTGTGCTGTGCTGACGAGGGAAAAGAAGATCGCAACAATCGTGATCCTAATAGTATAAAGGCTCATGGTGCTTAGGACTCAATTTCGTCACGGAAGAGAGATCAGCACGAGGCAAGACAGGAGATCCGGTACAGCATGGGGGGGTAGATTAGGTCAACCAACGACTCTTAGGATTATAATATAGAAAATGCGCTGGGAAGCCGAGCTCATTATATTAGCCCTCGATCAATGATACGGAATCTGTGGGGAAGTTATGTACGCTATTCATGCCAACTCGAGGCCTCATATTGCGAGCTATCGTTTAAAAGGCAGGCACCGTTCAGCTATATTAAACCAATTGGGAGGGGAATATGGCGTATGCAAGTTTAATGCAATGCTCAACCCCATGACTAGGGCGTCGCTAGTCACGTTGAACACGTCGACTTTTCCAGCTCGCCCCGCCCCTCGTCGGAATGAGCTTTCGAGCAATAATAAAGAGTGGTGGCTAAACGCAAATGACCGCAGAGTTAATTAACTCTGTTGACCTAGATTCTACCTCTAAATCACCCACCTTGAGAAGATCCATATATCAACCAGCGTCAGTCGCCCGTCCTTTAGAAGGATTCGAAGGTCAAGCCAGCTGGACTCATATTTAGTTTAACATCGTTTTGTTCTTTTCCTATATTTGCGATGTATCGCTTGATTATTCTGTTCTTCCTCCTAGCAATCCTTCAGAGGGCGACCTGCAACTGTCCTCCCGACAAATCTCAGCCCCTATGTCCCAATTGCGGCGGCGATGATGGTACTAAAAAATGCAAAGGGGTAAGCTTTAAACGACCGTCTCCGATGTTTCTTCAACTTTCCCTGCACATCTCTAACAAAATGGATTGCTGACTCGTCTGGACATAGATTGCCAACCAAGCTTTTCTTTGGAAAGGGTATGTATATACTGCCCGGAGCTTTCCCATGCAGTGCTCACAACCCTAGCTGTCCTTGCATTCCGGACATCGAGGTCCCGCCATACAAGCCGTTTAAGGACCTAGCAGCTTTTAAAGAAGCTCAGGACCTGATCGGGGGGCTCCCAGACCTACCACCAGAATTTGCCGATGGTTTCCAGCGGGTTATAGGGCTGTGATATAGGACAGAACGGCCGGCATTTGCCTACACATATTCACAATTCGACCGTGCAAGGATATCATATAGCTTGGTGGAACACTATTAGATGCGAATGGCAGCCCGTTCTAGGTCTTGTTCACTTCCATTATGAAAAGGTCCGAATTCAATAGGAAGTCGGCGACTCCAGATTGGGAAACTCTAGCACCACTCCATTTTCTAAAAAGCCATTTAAGATGGTTGGGCTCTCTTAATTAAGCTGGTCATGCGGTCCCTCTTTTAGTCTCGGCTAAAATTACAAACCGAGAAAAAGACTCAAGGTTTTAATTGTTGAATGGCGTTCTTAAGTGAATCGATTACAATGATATAGAAGACCGAGAATTATGGGCGCGCACAAACTATTTACGGGAGTAGTAATGATACTTCAAAAGCCTGCGCAATAAGTTAATCCCTCAGACCCCTCGCTAGCGGATTTAAGTTAACATTCCGGGGAATAATCCACCTCTCTACGGCCCCACCTACTCTCAGCTTGCTGCTTGCTGTACACATGTCATGTACAGTACATACCGTGACAGTACAGAACCTATCTTTTGCTCTCTCACACAGATTTGTCTGTTTGATGGTTCTTTCTACTAGTGGATTAATCGACTAACTTCCCATTTGGCACTAGATTCAAATAGAAGAGAACACTCAGGGGAATCCGGTAGACCCCGATACAATCCCCTTTCTACAGTCTGGCTTAAATTAAGAATCTGGCCCGACTACTTGCTGGGCCTTTAGCTCAGCCCTCTCACTGGCTCTAGTTTATGCGCACAAGCTTACTCGGGAGTTGGATCAGTACTCTAGTCTTTTTGGTGTATTGTTACACTATCTAGCTCAGTAAATAATGCTTTGAACTGACAAGTAACAACACTGGGCTTTGCAGGACAAAGCGCACAATCCATGCATATGGCCAGTTGAGTGATGGTCGTGGTGCAGATCGACACTTATCATATTATGATAGGTAGCACACAATCAGAGTCGCGCTAGGCAATTCTCACCAGAAATGAACATATGATGCCTGCCTCGGGCAGCGACCTTTTCGAGCCGCGGGCTAAACCTATCATAACCTCTTAGCTTACTATTAGCTCAAAAATAAGGTTCCTCAGCTCCTCCCGCTGTTGTGGTTGGTTGGATTTTGGCTAGATTAATGCGTCCAGCTACATTATTACCCTTCCATAGCTCAATTGCCTCGTGAGCAAATTTCCAGGCTATCTCTGGTTCGCAGGGCTAGACGAGGATGGCTGCAAAAGAGTTCACCGAAATTGGGTAAAGCGGAGTAAACTAGTTCCCGGGAACGAACCTTACAGGTGTGCATGCACGAATTATATCGATATCACCATATACAAATATACATAATAGTACTACTAGTAGCTTACCAATCAACATTAATAACGAGCAATAATTAGTAGCGTACAACCCCCGCGATTTTATTCGTACGGTCCCCGGAAATACTATAGATCTTCCGCGTAATTTCTCAAAGCGAAACTGAAAAGTCGCAGCCTTTAGAGTATTGCGAAGAACATTATAATGGTAAGGTTAAGTTTGTCAATTAACTAATAACTATTTATAGCACCTGAGGCCCTTGTTAAGAGGATGCAGCCGAATCTGGGAAACACTGCGAAAGCCAACAACGCGAATCGACGCGGTAGTGGTCGGCCCAGCCCAATGCAAGAAGGGTGGATAGGGCGAGTGCCAGAGGTGACGAGCACGGTGTGTCCTTGCGGTTACACCCCGAGACACGTCACCATCCACTGCCCCAGATAAGGGACACGAATGAACGGCAGGTTAGATTTCCGGCAATCGCTAATAGAGCAGGCTGGGGTCAAAAGACTTGGGAGGGGGTACGGGGAGATTAGATCAATTTAGGCTCGCGAACGAGCTAAGCATTGGCTTGGTTGATGGTAGAAGGGACACCAGAAACCCAAGAGCGGCACCTAGGGTATAAAGTGATTTATATAAGATGCAGATAGATGGACCGGGTGGCCAAGAGGCTAATCGGAGTAACAATTATTGTTATTATGCTTATTATACCTGAGTGCTGGACTGCGCGCTAGAAGCCTGCGTTTGTCTTTCGCGGTCGGTTGTTCATTCTATCACAGCCGGTAACTCATTATTGAGGTTCTTGATTTCCTTCTCTTCCCGACTATTATCATGGAAGTCGTATTACTGATCGCACTCGCCATGGGTGTAACCTGAGGCGAATTAAAAGCCTGTGAGGTAAGCAAGTAAATAAGCGACCAAACTTACCGGCAAAGATTCTCCAGTACCGGGCAGTAAGCTGGAATGCCCTGATTGCACGGTTGTACATGACTTCATCCTCGGAAGCGACGAAACACATAGCAATGCCAAGAGTCTTATTACGCGAGGCAACTGTCATGAAGTGGATAACAGGCATGTTGTAGCGGTTTGTTCGATACGTGGCATCGATAAAGATGACATCGGGGAACTGCTGCATGATCTCAATGCGGTCGTATGGAGCAAAGAAGAGGAAATTGACATGGCCTTGGTCATCGGCAGCATACTTAAAGAGTTCACTCCTGTTTGGGATCACTAAGTTCCATAACAAGCTCCTCGATTGGAGAGAGGTCACCCAGCCTCTCCTCCTCTGTCTTCGCTATTACATGATACATCTCACGGCTTGTGACTAAGGTATTCAGCTTCGGCTCGAGGAGGCTTGCAACAATGTTCCGAGGTGGAACACCGGAAGAATGGAGCGAGAGAATGGTAGAAATCTCAGTTTCTCTAGGCCTGCGGTATCCCGAGTGCTCAGAATCATTGATAGAAGGCCCATGATTGTGATCCCCACAGTGGACTTATATACCGAATTCAATACGAAGAACACAGACTTCGAAAGGGCATTCAGTCATGCGCATGCCTCTCTTTATACCGCCTTTAGAGCACCTACGATCGCGACGCCGCACTGTTGGAGGTTTGCGCTTATCCTTGATAAAGTTCCTTCGGGTAAGAGCATAAAATAAATTGTCTATCACACAACTCTGAACCCGGAAGATCTATTATTTCTGGGGATTGTATAGATAAAATGGCGGGGGTTGTACGAATATTAGCATCCTTCGGTAATCAATTGTCCCTATATCTCTATCAAAATTGATCATGTCGTGGGAGATCATGGATCAAGATCTCCATAATTAGGTCACTATATGAATGAACAAATGAAGTTTGCTATTCGGAAATCAATCATCGCCTTATCCCTAGCAATGCCAACAATTATTCCGTAGAAGATCGCTACTAGTAGAAGTCTCCATCACTGGAAACGAGTGAATAGAACGCGCTTTCGACCGAGAGATTTGAGCCTCATGGTCGCCTCATTTCCATCAAAATCAAGCTATTCCATAGGCTGTTTGACCAAGATTTCCGAGATCCTCGAGGGCTTTATTCCACGCCTCATCAGCGCCAAGGTGGTCCTAGTTGCTGTATATTATAAGGTCCCAAGAATCCCTAACTAGGGGGCCAGAGAATTTTTTATCCGTCACCTTCCATAGCTTTTCTATCTTTTTCAATTACGCCCCAATTTCATACCGGAAATGACGGGTCGTGACAAGGTTGCACAAGATCTGGTCGCAACCTCTCGCTTGCTTCAATATAGTAGTTAGCTTCTGCAATGCTGTCAGCCTCTCACCAGTTCTCCAGAACCTATCTCTCTTGGAGCCGCACAAACCCCATAGGAGTACGGACAGTCTTCTAGAGCCAATTTGGAATTTACACAGGTTTCTGTTCCTATGATAGTAGAATTAAATGTTGGCCTGATGAGTTTTTTCTATCCCCTTGCTTCGCCGTATCCTTCTGGCCATTTACGAGCATGGGAAAAAGAAGGGGAGCTGCCGTCGCCTGTAGTAGCATCTTCAGAAGTCGGTGGCAGTACTAATGTTCAAGAATATCGCAACCTCACCAGTTCTCCTTTGTCCTGGTAAAGATAGGGTATTCAAGTATCCTTATCCAATGGCCTCAATTCTGACATGTAGCAGTTGCACATCGGATGTAACGGAAAACGGAAACAGAATAATAGTGTACCGGCAACCTTGACCTACCTTCTATAGTTATTAATGTAGTAACTTACTTGATAGTCGTTTATTATCATATCGTTGTGATAGGGGTCCAATATCAGGTTAACCTTTGCTTGCAACCTATACGAGGTCGATGTCTGCCTTCATCTCTATAAGCTAACTGCAACATCGGAAGTGTAACAATCTGTCCCTACTAAACTTTGAACAAATTATTCTGCACTAGAGAATCTGTCGGATTGATGCATTAATGTTCTAGGCTGCAGAGTTTTCACGACTATATACTCTTTGGTGATGACTAGAATCAGCCCCATGTCGACGGATAATGAGATCAGCGAGCGCAAATGATATACTCATATGTGTAACAATCCTCCAATGTTTTGTTCATTTTTCTACCAAAGCACGGGATGGATGAGCCACTTCGGCTGCTTCTACAACTCTCCTGGGTTCATGCACAGGACATCTCAGGTTTAGGTGTAGGGTCCCAATTCAATTAGCTGGTTCGTGTATGCATCCGAGTGATGTTAATAGGTGTGCCCGATAGATAACTGATAGATAATTCTTCGCGACGGAAGAAAGGCAGTCCTTTTTTAGTGATCATAAGCACAATACTACAGATTTAAGACAAGCTTTTGGAGTAGCTTGTTGTCAACGGGATTATAGTATTAGCTGTGAGCGAGAACATCAAGGCTCTAGCGGGTGCAAGCAGATTTGTCTTAACAAAAATCATTGTCCTGACTTTTCATCCTCCAACGCATAGTTCCCTTACAAAACACAACCTCCCAGAATCGCAGTTTGTATTACCGCGTCAAACTCTATAGCTTAGCGGTTAACTATCTATAATCCAATATTATCATTAAATTGATCACCAAGAATGCGGGACTTTCCGGCTCAAACCACCGGGGAGTTGCTCTTGCTAGCCAAGAGTATCTTCGCTTCATGGGTACTGGAACAATACAAGCCAAGCTCGCTTGACAAACGTCGGCTACCGCATGCTAAGCCGATACGTTAAGATATATCAAAAAGCATGGGAAGAAGACGTTCGCGACCCTATCTTGCCGATGTCGAAGCCAAACCAAGGAGGTCGAATTGAACATTGTATCCTTCGTACAAACGCTAAAGCATAGTCTAGTACCTGCAAGCATGACAACAATTGAAGGCACAGTGAATACCATACGTAACCGCATGGATTCCAACGCAAAACCCGTCAGCCTTTGAAAATAGCGATACCCATAATGGAGGCCAGTCCGAGACACTGCCCAAAGCGCCATGTTCAAGCCCTCAAGTTAGCCCGGAAGAGGCAACAATAGTCGACCAAGGAAACGACGAGGGAAAAAGCCCCGGCCTGGTGATAACTTAGAGAATTCGATAATAGAAAATTTCAAGGAGATGACTGAGTCTTACAAACAACTTGTCTCTGCAGTCGCAAACCAACACCCCCAAGCTAGCAGTGCACAGGAGACCACGAGGGAACTCGATGTGATTAGGCAGCGCTGGCAGGCTCAGGAGCAGAAGCTAGATGAGCAGGCAGCGAAGTTGGACAAGCAAATGGAAAAACCTCAACCAACAATCAGATACATTGAATCAGAAGCTGAACCGTCTGATTGATATGATCGGGGAACTGTGCAGCCGAAGCTGGTTGAGTTCTCATGTAGCTATTTATATATAATTAAGAAAAACATGTTTCAAGTCTTTCAGCCCTGACGATCTTCACTTCCCTGCCGTGGCTCATCTCCGCTCATGATATACTCGAGTGGCGATGGAGGAGAGATTGGAAAATGACTATTTACACATATATATCGGTTAAAACAGGTCAATAAATTAATAAATAATATAGAAACTCTGAAGTATGCCGCGATAGGCTGCAGGCCGTTCTTTAAACCGTTATCATAGGCGTTTAACGCCCAAATGTTTTTCGCTGGG
Organism: Pseudotulostoma volvatum; assembly: GCA_019804575.2. Classification (NCBI taxonomy): domain Eukaryota; kingdom Fungi; phylum Ascomycota; class Eurotiomycetes; order Eurotiales; family Elaphomycetaceae; genus Pseudotulostoma; species Pseudotulostoma volvatum. Next base: position 3,351 of record JAHQZX020000321.1, on the reverse strand, counting down.
CCGAACGCTTGCTCAGCTGCTATCCGGTTAGCAGAAAGTCGGGTATTATACTGTATTTCCTCCTCCCTATCACGGGCATTCGGGTAAGGCATCATAATCCAACGATATGATGAATACGCCTGGTCCCCAAATAAAAAAGGTGCCCCGTCTTGACGACCATTAGAAAGAGCAGTGAGACGGCCATCCATATCGGTGTCTTGAGCCATTCGATTGTCGTTGGCTTTACCCTCATATGGGCCCAGAAACGATATTACCGGGCCGTCTGGAGTAACGATTGCTCGGTACTTGAAGTCTTGGTGCTTCTTATGATCTGAATATACTTCTCGTTGATTCTGAACAGGGCGACTAAAGCCTGTAAAGGTTCCATCGATAAAGCCCCAGATTCCGCTACTCGTAGTAGGCTCAAATTGACAGATAGCGTCTGCGGTGTTTTCCGAGCTCACTTCTTAGATTAAAGAAAAGACTCCCTAGGTTTTGCCTAGACTAATTCCTAAACAGTCTAAGATTCCTATAAATCGGTGGCTTTCCGCCCGGGATCAAACTGTAGGGAATTGGTGAAAGTAGTCACTTCCAGGGTGATAACTATACAGGGAGGGAGCAGTCCTTGCTTGCTGCAATCCTCAAGTAAGGAATATACGCACAAAATTCCAATAGATATACAAATCAAATACAGGCTGAAAAGTCATTCTGATAAGATGTTTGCGGCCTCCACGCTAGCATCCCACATGAAGAACAAAAGCACTACTCTCCACTTAGCACAGCAAGGCATGTTTACTATAATAAGCTGGTTGAATTTCTTTATTAGCAACGGTTAAACATATTGTCATACTAGTTGATATTCGTTGACTTTTAGAGATGAAAGCTTTTCAGGAACAGGGAGACAAAAGCTATATTCCATAGGAAACTCCTATTGAAGCCTAACTATCTAAATATGACTTGCTAGAATACATATATATCATATACATAACATATGCTGCAGCATCCTAATCAGGCAGATCCGCGTTGTATGCTATTTTGGTAATGAAAGAGAGACATTATATGACAGCTCCAGTAAAATCATCAGTAAGCTTACGTGTAAATTCGGTTTCAGCTTACCCGTGGAACTCGTTAGATGAGAGTGAGAATCAAGACAAACCAAGGAATGTTCCGTTCGACCATATTGATATCGCTAACTACTAATGTACAGTACAGTACAGAGAAGGACGTCAAGTTGCTGAGCGACGAATTGAAATAGCACGTCAAGAGAGGATACAACCGGATAAAGAGAGCGGCTGAAGAATTGAACACGAACAAAAGAAAGATGAGGAGGTATTGGAAAGGCAGCTTCAATGTACAGAAGGTTGGTTCTATGGAATATGTAGAATACATACATATTGATTAGCATTCGGAAATGAACATCTAGCGTCGCTTGCTGGTCGATCATGGTTAGAACGAGATTAGGCAATTATTGGTAATGATACTGATCAGGAAGGCGGTATAATTACTAAGGAATAAGGAGCGTTGCTATTGGCGGATATTCCTACATTCGCTTGTGTGAGGAACTTATTGTATTCTACCTGATCCAAGGTATAAATACCCTCCACTTTCCTATGTATTTAAGATATCTCTGTTATTTTGTTACTCGTAGTTTATTAAACCACAAATACGATATATATTGCATGGAGCTTTTGATGTGATATTCTCGTCTTGGCTTTCCGGATGTCTAGGGACCGCCAGTTAGCTGAAAGTTGCTGTAATGTTCTGGTTCGAAATTATTGGCATCATTAGAACTTGTACGGCCACAAACACTACTCAGCTAGTAAACTGGAATTATAAATCACACCGCTTCTTTGTTGTGACTGCGGCATATTCTACTTGTCTTCGACTATTACTTATATTCGTAGAATATGTGCACATGTGTAAATCCTAATTATAATAGTAGGAATTGACCGGTGACTCTCAGAATCCCTCTCTAAGCTCTCAAATGTGGTTACCTGGAGTCCACATCGGTCTCTCGATGCATGCCTCGTTGATGAGGTACATAGAGCAATCAAGTCATTCCCTCCTTCACATTTATTGCCCCCTCGAGCCGGTAAGCTCTTTGAAAATCCTCAAGAATGCCTTGATCGTTCCCAGAACTTTGCTATGAGCCAGGGATTCGTTGTCATCCAAAGGAGTAAGAAGAGGAATACACGGTATTGCTGACAGTGTATTCATCACGGTGAAGACACGGAGAACAAGCGGGCCATGTCAAAAGAGGCTCTAGCGGCAGGGTCACTAGTCAACGTTAGTGAGAGATTATTACAGTCAACCAGAAGACTTGTACGTCTAACATACAAGGCTATTGAGAAGGGAAGCGATACAAAGCCTTGGGAACTTTACCTTGGATAACAATCTCATAGTCATGGGATGGCTTCCAACCCATTTTCCTACGGTACTCATCAACTGTTCAGTTTGGCCTTCCATGTAGTCACAAATTTATGACAGCAGCTATTCGTGGTATTCCTTCTTATATCTCTTGTCCACGGCTCGAAGGTCCCGAATCTGCACCTGCGTCATGGGAGCCCCGATTTTACGACGAGACCATTGATTTCAGCACAGTTAGTCCTATAGCTTTAACACAGTCAGTCACGGATCTCCTCGAAACCAGAGCGCAACTATCCCAGGACCAAATAGCTAGATTCGATGAGATATGGGAAAAATCCCACGCAGAACTCCCGGAAATTATCGGAACTGCTCGTGACTATGGGCACAATGTGCCAATACGCATGCCCAACCCTGCTCAGTCCAATACAACCCTCGGAAATGCAAATCCCATGGCGACACCGCGGGCCGAGATATGACTGCCGTCGAAGCGCTTGAGAGGGATACAGTTAGAGAGGAGAGAGAAACACAGGTGAGGGCTATGAAGAGTGCTAAAGAAGCAAAGGCCTCGGAAACACCGGTCGATGCTGTGGAAAACACCAAAGTAGAAACGGGGCAGACAATGCTTAGCGCTGAACGCATAGCTTTATAGGTAGTGAAGGATGTCACTGTAGAAACTGGCCCTGCAGCTGGAAAGCGACGGCGAGCTCCAACTGTCAACTATAGGCAACTAGCTGGCCTGATGACAGAGGCTAGAAGAGAGAGTAAGACTAAAAAAACAAGGGATGTCAATGTGGAGATCGCAGAGGGATTGTAGTACTGGCATCTAGCTAGTGCTTTCATGTAATCACACTTGAATGATTTTCTCATGGTCGGTCCCGATCGGGCCGGGTGGCGACGGTGTGGTGGCGGTCCACTTCTTATACTCTCTCTACTGTAAACCCTGCCTATAACGTACCTGGTCATAGCGAATCCCTTACTATAACGAACGGGACACCGTGTCCAATT
>JAHQZX020000320.1:0-13171 GCA_019804575.2 Pseudotulostoma volvatum | reverse complement strand
GGTGACCTAGGTCATCGGACAGCTGAGCATCCGCTCGAATGCTGTATCAAGTGTGTGAACTGCAATGGTGAGCATGCCAAGACAGCGCCGGTTTCCCGGAAGCCCCCGAGTCGCGAAAGCCAGCAGACGCCGGGTCGTTTGCAAGTCTAGATTGTCTTTGCGTTTTTTTTTTTTTCCCTTTCTCATCTGTCTGCTGCACGGCATAGGCTACAGAGCACCCAGGTGATCTCTGGGAGGCACCTACCTCCGGCGCCAATCAGTAGTAATTCCGTCCTATGTAGCCTTTCGGCCACTTAAAGACGTTAAATAATACAACAATAACAACTATTCTGAACCACGCTAGGCAGCCGTAGCGCTCAACCGGCGTGTTTTGTTGCCAAGTCCGTGCAGCCCGGCATTAGTGCATTCCTTTTGCGTTCCTATTATCATTATTCATGAAACTATTTTAACTCAGCCGTCTAGCTTAACGGTTGCTCGGATACGAAAGCACGAGAAGGCAAGCGAGGCGAATCTTTGCCGGGCTGGTAATGGATCTTAGCTTGCCAGGTGACAGTGAACCAATGAGCACACGCGGAAAGAAAAATGTGCAAGAGCCTAGAAGGGAGCTATACCAGATTTGGAATTAGAGTATTGTGCTATACCCCCTTTGTACATTAGAGACAGGGCTAGATCACTGGCTTCCGCGCTATTAACTGCGATCTCTTCACATAACACTCCATTGGACATGCCTCTTCAGACAAGTTGTCAGGGCGATCGGCCAAGATGCCATTTCAATCCCAGCCCTCCCAGTCGTCAACCGTCTCTCAAGCCCTAGATCCATCAATTATTTTAGAACACTGCAATGCTTCTAAGATGGATCCAGAAGAGCTTGAAATTTCCGCTCGATTAGGAAGATGAAGGGAAGCTCTTAGATGCCAGAATAAATGGGCCAGGGTTTTTACTTCTTGCAGACCAGGAGCAATTGGATTACTCTACCTCTAGAACTTAGTCTAGAGCTTGCACAGCTTGCTAAAACGGATAGCCAATTCGGATAGTAAGTTTCTCTATCTCTAGCCGATGATGCTTATCTTTTCTGTCTTTCATTTTTATTTCTGGACACTTCATTCCTATTCGCTCCCATTCCGTTTCTTGACCGCCCACTGAAATTCCCTTTTCATTGGGCTGATCGGCTCATTGGGGCAAAAAAGTGGAGATCCTCTTTGAATGATGATCTTGCTTCTCGCGTCAAACGTTCAAAGGCTGTGCAGAGGGCGCTTTCATCGCTTGCCCTGTCATCCACTTACAAACCTGTCAATACAACCAACTATCACAAATACTAGTAGCAACCTGAACGATAGGAATATGCCGGTAGTTGGTTTGGAGCAATGGAGACTGATGGGAGAGACCAACAGTAGTAATAAAGTACTGGCGTTCCGATACTACAAGTAATGGGAACTCCTAGACTACTGAAAATATGGGACTGGATTGAAGGACAAATAGAGCCTTCATGTCCGCAATGATAGCCCCTTTTTAGATAGACAAGAAATAAGAATAAATAACAAGAAGAACGAGCTACTAGCTTACACCGCATTCTGCCAATAGAGCCTATACAACAAGACTCGAAGGAAAAGATCTTAGATGATCGGCCACAACATGATGAAAAAATTCCACCAGTTTCCCTATTATACAAATAGATTTAGTCAATTTCCAAGATGGTAAAAATACCGCTCCAAGTCTAACAGTTCCCTTAGATTTCAAATCCAAGAGCAATTCGATAAATCTCGATACAACCGGCTTTTATATCTTGCGAAGACTAATCTGGTACATGACGGGTAAACTATTTTCGTTAAGTTTGTGCGTCAGTATTTTCCCCAATTATATGAACACGACTTACAAGCGGGCTCTGTCTGTGCTGAAAGGGACCTTGAGAGGCGACCTGAGACTATTCCACGTATGGATTCTACATAGTTTAGTAAGGGGTTTCAATGCCGGGTCTGCTGAGAGATATACGGAATCGCATCGCTGTTACCCAAACAAGCGACGGCGGAAAAGAGGATCACTACTGTATTAGAGCATGTGTGTGTTAGAGGTACTTGCCAGTCCATCTATTCTCACTATAATCACAAAAGTAGGAGTTCCCATACGAACAATCACCGAATCGGAATGGAACAATGTCCACGATACCGTTTATGGTTAAGCGCGCCCTTCACGGTTCTCACCCCAGTTTTCTAGGTTTAATTTTTTTGAACTTATGATAACAATATCAAGGCCGACTTATGACGGCAGAAGGAAGATAGCCTCGCCATGATGCGACGAGATTAATTAAATGCAGCACGTAGCGAAACGGCGACCTAACAATGGGCCTCAGCCGGTATGTATGGTCACCCCTTTCTTATCGCTTTATAAGTTATGCTAATTTCCGTGATGAGCTCGGAGACTCAATTAGTTCCTAATCAAGTATGAGGACCGAGAGAAATGAAAAAGAGAGATCACCATTGGTTGGTATCTATCTATAGTATCACACTCATAATGGTGGCAGAATTGTGCACCGCCTGCCCCAAAGTTCCGAACTACTACTGGGACTAGACTAGTAATATAATTGTACGATGATTTTATGTATTACGTAACTGGAATATTAAAAATTGCGTCACTGTTTCTAATTTAATGGGATCGTCACTTTACAGGTATGTAATTTTATCTTTGAATTAGGGTTTTAAGATATCATAGACTTATAAGTCGAACCAGATGCATACATGTAGCCACTATGTGGTATTATTGATTTGAAGAAAAAAGTTTTTTCTCCTTGAAAATGCTAAACGATACATATAGCGGTTAGCTCATCCTTTGAATCACACAGTTTCGTATGTGCAGTTGCTGTACTTCCTATTCGTGAAGTCTAATAAGAAAGTAGTGGAAAGGATGAGAAAGGAAGAAAAGACGAGAAAAAAAAGACTACAACAACGCCATCTAAGAACCCCTCCTTTCGGATCCGTACCACATCAGCCACCAAGAAAGCGAAACTTCAGGCACGGCCAAAGAACAAGTCGAAAACAAAGACATTAGCTCAGTATTAACATTAACAACTCAATACACCTGACTCGAGGCCGTATGAGAGGATTTTGGAGGGACACGTTGGGAAATGGATGAAACAGGTGTGCTGCTACGGCAGGTATTGTCTGCATAGGGTAGGTGGATGAGTAGTACGATGCCATCGTCGGGCCGGGTACATATCCGTGAACCTGGAAGCCGTGCGACTGGAAAACCATAGAGAAGATTTGGAACTGATTCTGAAGGAGCTGGTGTCATATTAGGTATTGACAGTTGTTGAGGAACCCATTGAAGGTCTTCGAGAAGAGGCCGTGGTGATTGAACCATCGTTGAATCTGGACGTGATTCCCGAGCTGAGGAGATTGATTGATCCCGCTCCAGCGGGTGGTTGCTCCATAACGCAGGACTCAAGGGTCTGACCGAAGGTGTTAGTAAACCCTTCGAAGGGCCGGCTTGCTGGGAACCAGGGGGCATATAATATGTGAAAGGTCCTCTCGCTCGGGGCCAAGAGTTGTAGATGTCACCATTGCAGGATTGATCCAATGCCATTGTTTTCTGATCCACCGCACCCCGGCATTTCCCTATCTGGCGAGGGGATCTCTTAGATGCACTGTCGGTACTATCTCTCTGCTTGGTCATGGGGGAATCATTCGCCTTCCCGGCGCCTTTCGAGCTGCTCCCCGGTTTCCGCTTTCTATCCAGTGCTGCTAATCCCTCTCTCTCGAGTCGCATATTTTTCCTTCCCTGCGTGTGGGCACGTCTAATACGTTCTAGCATCCTACTCACCAACTGCTCTTCCTTCTCTTCCATGGATGGTTGGATAGCATAGGCCACGGTGCTGTCTACATCATCGTTTAGGTACATCCCATCCGTAGAATTGGCATCGTCATCCGATCCAGACTCTCTCCGCCGTGAGACATACTTCGCGTCCCTCTCTTGAAACCGTTTCTCATTGGTCAGCCATCGCATCGCCCGTCCCCTAGTTAGTCTCCCCAGTCGTGCCCTTGGTGGCCTTCCCCGTCGGGGCAGATCATAAGGAGTTCGCGGCCGAGCACCTAGACCGCCTCCTCGGAAAAAGCATTCTCAATTGGTTTTTCCACCAATGCAGCGTGGCCAAAGACGGCCACACCGGTTGCCCCGATCAGCCACAGGATCGCCGAGAAGGGCGAGGCTAACAAGCCCAAGGGAACCGCAATGATTAGGAGGCCCGTGTAGAGCTGAGATGTAGTTGCGCGGAAGAACCCGACATCGAGATCCCGGCCTTCGAGTTTGCCAATGCCATAGAGACCCCCTGTGACGAGGATGATCACGAATAGCAGCAAGACATGGGTGAGCAGGCTGTAGATGCTGAGCATGAGAAAAACGACGGCATAATTGCTAGAGAAATATGAGAGGTTGTAGTTAACCCGACTCTGAATTTCGGCGAAGTTGGCTGGTTTGGAAAAGCGCTTCGGATTGAGGAATTCTGAGATTGGGCGCAGGTTGGCGAAGCGCGAGCCGATACTCTGCGAACGCATACTGGCAAAGTGGTCTCCAAAGCGCGAGGTAATGATCTCAAGCGGAATCGGTGCCATTATTATGATGGTTGGGTAGTGATTGAAGTAGATGAGCTAGGAGAGAATAGGGACACTAAAAGCGATCATAAAAGGGTGTAACTCTGAAGGTAGGAGAAGATGAAAGTGACTCTGAAGTTGACTTCCAAAGGAAGACAAAAAGATGGCTGCCGGGTGAAGACTGAAGTGAAGAAAAGGAGGAAGATAAGAAAGGGAAGGAAGAAGAGGAGACGGAGAGACGAAAAACAGGCAGAAAAAAAATATCAGGGGAAACCGCCAGGTTGGCCAAAACTTCGCCTTGTGACTCTCTTCCGCCCACGAACAAGACAAACCACGCCAACGAATCAGAAAACAATATGATATCTATTTTAATAGACCAACCTGTCTTCTTGACACCGTTAATTACTAACGAGAAAAGATTCTTCAACTCATCATAATCTGGAGATCTAGACTCGACCTCTGGACGTCTGGCGTCTCCGCATCGTACTCGATCATATCGTCTCCATAGTCCAGAATACTGCGGTCTCTCTCTCTCTTGATACGATTGTAAGGAAAAGAGTGAAAGAAATAGAGAAGACCAGATTTCATACATATTCATATATATACTGATTAAGATCCATATCTTCAGACGAAAGATCCAAACCGTCCTATTTTCCCCATCTCCGTACCGTACGCCGCGTGTGCATCCGGCTTGCCTCTGTTATTGGTCCACGTCGATTCTCAGCTCCCTCGTCTACAGAGGAGAGTACAACTTTCTATTACGGCCGGGTCATCGTTCCGAACTGATCTAGTTTAAGTTCCGCGACCGCCAGCAGCCTCGCTCGAGTTAGTCACTGAGAACAACATCGTGGTCGTTATCCCTGGGCTGGTTGTTGGGCACAGCACGCTACCCTCTCTCCGCCCAAGATGAGACACGTCGTGCTCCAGCTCCTCACAGTGACCCTGCTTTTTGTCTTCGTCATTGCCTGGACCAAGGAAGGTCGGTAGAAAATGTTCCCTTCGCTTGGTCACTGCCAAGCACAATCGTCCAGTGAAAACATTGACTCGCTACAGATCATGAGATCTTCCGTCTTCACGATGAAATCCTGGCTACGGAAGGTCCAAACGTGACCTTCTACGGTATGAGATGTCGTTCCATCGCTTGAGTATTCTCGGCTTACTGACTCTAGGACAAACACTCTAGATTTTCTAGGCATCAAGTCGAATGCAAACCAGGATGATATCAGCAAGGCTTATCGCAAGAAGTCAAGGCTCCTTCATCCGGACAAGGTCAAGCGGGCATTTATTGCCAATAGTTCCAAGGCTGTACGGGACAAGAGAAAGGGGAAAAAGCCAGGCGTTCATGCCTCAAAGGGCCCGTCACAACGACAGGTTGCCGCCGCTGTCAAGGAGGCTCATGAACGTACAGCCCGATTGAATATCGTGGCTAACATCCTCCGCAGTTCGGAACGTGAGCGCTACGACCACTTCCTGAAGAACGGCTTTCCCAAATGGAGAGGGACAGGATACTATTACTCTCGGTTTCGTCCAGGACTTGGCACTGTTCTCCTGGGTCTCTTTCTGACATTTGGCGGTGCAGCTCACTACGTCGCTCTCATCCTGTCTTGGAAGCGGCGGCGGGAGTTTATTGATCGATATATTCGCCATGCCCGAAAGGCTGCCTGGGGCGATGAAGTAGGCATTAGCGGCGTTCTCGGCTTAGATTCCTTAAGCACAACGGCCCCAACGCCCACGCTGGAATCCGATGTCGTTGCCATCAACCGTCGTCAGAAGCGCATGATGGAAAAAGAAAACCGAAAAGAGGGCAAGAAAGGCGGGAAGGGAGCTGCCCGAAACGCGGGGTCCGCCGTTGCCCCCGTCACTCCCTCCGCTGGAAACGTAGTTCCACCTGGGCAGAGGAAACGTGTGGTTGCGGAGAATGGCAAGGTGCTTATCGTTGATTCTGTTGGTACCGTCTTTCTAGAGGAGGAAAATGAGGATGGTGAGCCGCAGGAACTTCTGCTCGATATTAGCAAGATCCCGCGTCCGACGGTCTATGATACCGTCCTCTTTCAGTTGCCTCTTTGGTGTTACCGGAAAACGGTTGGAAGATTATTGAAAGGATTCAGCTTCTATAAGCCACTTCGGGCTACAGAAAATATCAAAACTCCAGCAACAGAGGCTAAGGAAACCAGTGCCGCAGCCGCCGCTCGCGAACCTTTTGCCAGAAAAAGGGGGAGAAAGGTCTATCATGGAAGCTAAAGCCTTGTTTGGTCTCCCGCATTTTATAATATCACCCTTTTCTCAACGAAAAGGAGCCCGAAATAACTGTATAAATTTCATCCACTATCATAATTAGTCCTTCTGTGTAACAACATGCTTTACGAATTTCCCATAGCGATCATAGGCACTTATCAAACTAAACTATTCATCTATAAATGGAAGCCTAGGATACTCAGTGTAGTACTGAGTGGCTTATATATGATAGTAGGCATGCGCCCAAGTTGACAGGACTTGTGCCCTTACTAACGAAGGTGGATATTACAATTATTCCCAATTTACCTATGACTCAAGATGCTTATTTCACGGAGACATCATCTCTTCCTTTCTCTAGTATACCATACCTCCTATTGGGAACATTATTATTAGCAAGATATGTAGTACCTTCCCCGGTACATACCTAGGCTTCCATAACATAGATAACTACAGTATATGAACAGGATTTCGAGTAACTTACAAGGCGCATCTTGTTTGGCGAATCTTGTACTGCACTAGTAGTCCATGGCATCATATCGTAGACAACTTAGGCCAAGCCTATTTAGATCTCACGACCTCGATACTACATGTCCGCTCTTTTCTCCTTAGTTCAGGATCAGCGTTTTTCCTCTTCTCATTTAGGATATTTTACGATACATTATGTTCTCTACATGTCATCCTCAACTGCCCCCTATATATCAGAAAAATGCATTGATGGAAGTATATATTATATTTACATGTATGTCCTTCCTATCAATAACTAAGGGTTCATGACCTAATGATATTCTTGTAACACCTTATGATCCTTATCATACGCTGGGACTGTGAAGAGGTAAAGAAGAACCATGAAGAGCGTCCTTGACTAAAGGACGAATATACTAATACATCACATGATTAATGCCCACTGGTGTATGAGTCACTGAAGGAGTTGGAATATGTACAAGGTCGGTGGTCCTTCTAATCGACTTCTCATAAATATTAAGGGAAGGGATTATACATATGAAACATGTAGGTCTGCAGGTAGCCACACTAAAGGCAAGTAGAAGCAAAGACATCAAGCCATGAAATGCTGAACCGATGATACCTGGCTATCAGTATTGGTGATCTCTATTTCGTGCGCTCCTTTCCTTGGCGTCTGGGAACGGTCGTCCTGGGAAGAAAGTTGTCCAGAGGGAAAAGCGTTATGATGATTCGGTCCAGCTGACACATAGTTCAACTCGCCCACCCGGTTCCCGGATTTGGGTGCAAACCCGAACCATTTCAACATCCTCTCGATGGGTGCTTTGAGGAAAGGGACACAGGCAGCGGTTATCAAAGCATACTCTTCTAGACGGCACCACAGCATGTCCCAGACAATCATTTGAGCAGTGTTCGATGATGTGCCAGTGTATTGCTCTATCGAGTAGCTGAGTCGGATGCCCATGACTACAGTGGCGCCGAGACCCAATGACATCAGGACCGATATGAGAATCTTCTCGAAAAGGACCCGATGTAGCTTCAGGACGAAGAACATTGGCATGAAGGCAAATACCAAATCACTGATGCCTCCCAATACTGTAAGAGACTCAGCACAAAATACTCCCATTAGGTATTTATGAATGTATATGTGGAGGGAAGACGAAATCCGAAGATTCCGTCCTTTTCTCAGTCCTTAGCGAAAGAATATTCTGTGGTGACTCACTTACGCTAACATACAAAAAGGCCGCCTGCGCTTGGAGGGGCCAGCAAGTCGCATCCGGTGTCCCACTCCAGTTTGCAGAAATGGGCTGACATTGGGTGAAATTGCCGATATCGGAGGCGAGAGCCAGGAGGAACTGGACAATTATACAAAACCAGAGGATACGTTTCCAAGTATTCGATATCTCAAATTGTAGCAGCATAAAAGCTACCGACGCTCTCGCTAGCGATGAAACCCACACACCTATGATTCCAATCGCATACATATACTTGCGAATGTAGGGTTGGTCTTCATCAGAGATATAATTTTGACGACCAAGTCCCCTCATGACCAATGCCACTTCTAAACCGTAAACGACAGTCTCGATGAGCTTTTCAAGTCAGTACACACAATCTGGTGGATAAGTTCCATTGATTCTCATTATATTCATTGAATGTTGAAGTAGCATACATATATTGTGCGTACATCCTCCATCAGAAGAAAATGGTACATATCTATTTTTCGGAAAGAGATCTTACCAAGGCGACTGTGATCAGATAATCTGACGATTTTAGAATATTTCTCGGACGCAAATGAGTGTAGATCCGGGGAATGTAGCAGAGCAAACAAATCACAACAGCAGAAGCACTCGCTGTTAGGACCATAGGCCCTAGGTTTGCATTGTCTTCAGGGAGTGAAGCACGAGGTTGCTGAGACATGTTCAACGTCTGCATAGATGTGGGTGTATATATGCATAGATTGGTCTGTATTGGGCAGTAAGTACTTTGAATGACATTATTGGAACCTAGCTCTAGAGGCCAAAGATAATATTTATATATAGGATCTTCGATCTTCTTTCATGAGTAAATACTGGAGGACGTCGACTAATCCATAGGGTATATACTCATGTACTCCATATACAGAGTAATAACGGATACGATGGGCCTCTGATCGACAGGACACCTCTTGAACATTGTTAGTACCTTCCAAGCTGTCGTAAAACGATCATCACTTAATACTGAGCACCAGCTTGAGGGAAGAAGTACCTCGGGAAATAACTACTTAATACCCAATACCAAGTTACCAACCACTGCTTCAGACCGAGGCCCCCTAAGGTTCCAGACAGCTTCAAGCCTCGCTCACGCCACGAGATAGACTAAAACCCTTGCTATAGTTGATGTTCACAGTAACATCAAATCAAATTAATGCTTTCTACTGCCACTGGTATTCTCCTGGTTAGGGGAGAGTAGGACCCTAGTCTCAGTGTACCTCAGACCCCGGTCTGAACTGACGTTGAATCCACTGTGCATACTTTAAGCCCGTTCAGCTAGTCTGACCGATTCTTGGGACTCTGAGCTCCCCTTTTTCTCGGGAAAAATACTCCATGTGTGCTATAGTATTAGCGTCTGTAGTTCCTGATGAACGCTCTGCATATTGACATAAAAGTGCAATCTCGTTTGTTTTCTGATTATAATATTGATAGTGCGGTGATCTCATCCAGCAGGCTTCATTATAAACAAGTCGAATGTTTAGAATTCAGTAGTGGTTCACTATTTCCTAATCCATATGTATCTCGCGACTCGGAGTTGCGACTGATCGGGATCTACAAATTCACCATTCACCGAATTCAACTTGTAATTGGCCATAGTATCAGGTGCTATCGTAGTGACGTTAGTAGTGCTGTAAGTTTAGTCTCTGTGGTAATATGCTACTGTGACACGTGGTAATTAGAACTTCGCCAAGTTAGCTGTCGTATATTGGAGGGCTTGATTAGCGAGGTGGGCGAGAATACATAACAAAGAGATCGCCGATCGAGCTCAATATAAGCTTCAGTCATCCATATGTATTCGGATCCTTCAAGCCGCAAAGTCAAGCTAAGTTAGGATTGGTCAATCTACCTTAGGAACTCATCCCGCATATGAGGCTAATCCTAATCAGACTGGTATTTAAACCTAATTTGTTTTCGATGGGTTACCGGGCTATGCTCGTTTAGGGAAGTGCTATCATAGAAAGCTATCCTAACTTTCTTTTCAAACGCCGTAGGTTCTCAGGTAATAGAAATTCCAAATGAAACATGGTAGATAAATAGCACGACTATACGTTCCATACAGCTTCCACCATATAATAACTTTGCGCGGTTAAGGGATCAGCTTTGATTGACGTATGCTGTATCGACGGTGAACTAGTACTAAGCTTGATCTGGCCAAGTGTTGGTAGTATGGCCATCTCAATACTGTCAGCATAAGACTTTCATAAGATTGATGATATTTCTGTTCCTTCTGAGCTATTACTAGTTACTAAAAATTGATTATTGCGTTCATTGTCGAATTGATCTTGTCGGATGGCAGCTCTGTAGAAAGGATCAGAACCTTGTTTAACCAATGTTTATAGGTAATTTCATAGGCCCTGCTGGCAGCACAGTATCTGTGAATCTCACTGAAGTGAAGCTCCTGAAAGAAGGCCTAAGAAGCAATTAACTTCCCCCGGTACAATTTTTGGCAACACTAATTCACTACTGTTTATAACATTGTCGCCTAAGCTTAGGGCATACGCACGGTGAATGATACGATATGTACGTACAGGTGGGAATTGACCACACAGAATGCGACATGGTCCTATTCACCTGCCGAATTTGTACGCCTCGATTGCCTTTAGATTCCTCGCCAGAGGCTTGGATACTGGATACCCGCCACTTTCCATTTCCTAACAATACACTAAGGGTCTGAATTCAGTGTGAGAAATGACGAAACGCTCTAGTTGGGATGGCTATGTCCCCATCTTCCCCATTGGGAGATAACAATTTTGGACTATAGCGATCATTTCAACTCAAGACCTATTCCAATTTGTACAGTGGAAGTGATAAGAAGGCGTATTGTTGGCAGAAACCTCGGGGAATATCTCCAAAGGGGATACTGACAACGCGTTTCACGGTTAGCCATTGCATGTGGGATGGAGTCACGGGTGATTTTTTGAACTCTAGGGAGCATCGCGTCTACAGTAGGTTATCATTCCCTTTCCCACCTGGTAGAAAACCAGCCTCTTTTTAGAATCCTTCGATAAGCCAACATGACCGAAAAGAAACGTGTATGTTTCGTGTGGATCGAGCCTTTCCCACTCATACTGATAATTGATCCTCCTTTCTATTGATATTAGATACCACAATCGATAATGGGGTCCTATGACTACCTTCTGAATTCTCGTAACGGCTCACAACACAGCCTTCATTGAACTTAGAGTTGAAATCAGCTAGATATAGAGCCTTTCTTTGGCTTCAACGTCCTTGTTACTTCCAGCGATGTTTAGTGGCAATGTATCATCCCTCGGAAATTAGGCCACCGTCCCCGTTCCTCAGCCGTTCTTATCATATGTAAAAGGGATGCGATGCCTCGGTCAGCTTTTTTTCCCTCTTGATCCGAGCCCCAAAAACGTTTCCATCTAGTCATGGCCGAATTTCAGGCGTGCCGGCCGTACGTGGCGGTAATATCGAACAGTTAATAGCCCGAGGGTTAATTGGTGCAGCAGGAAGACATTGTAGCTGCACCTTTAATGATTGAATGTGCTAATCTCGACCGGGCGGCCCCCAACGATTATTGTGCCTATAACATTCATAAAATGAATGGTTCTCATTATTTAATTTGACTATCATAAAGTTAAACCGTGTACCTGGACCTTAATCCAATTGGTTCAGGAACGGTTCTGCTTCTTGAGGCGTTTCGACAAGTTTTTTTTTTGGCTACATCTTCAACCAAGTCATTTTCAAAATACCGGAACCTGAGATCTCGGTTCTCGCACGTGATTATATAGTCAATATCACTGACGTTCTGCTCCATTGTTATTGTAGCCATAGAAATAGTCTACGATGATATGAATAAACATGTAGGCAGAGCGGCATAAAATGTTGCTTTGGGCCATCATCGATACTGTCTAAATTTTTATTAAGAGCCATTTCACTATGCAAGTGATACTCTAGTAGTGCTTAGAGTAGTTCAGTAAAGCAATTTCTGCTTATACATACTCGACGATCTCAGTCGTGAGGTTTGCACCGTAGGAGATTGTGGAGCAAAGCTATGTAGCTCTGGGTCTCCATGGGCTTTGTTTCAGCGAATCCAAGCGCAGAGGGGCGTCACCGATCCTCAGACTATGAGGCACTAGCACGATAGAATCCGGTACCGTCGCTCTAGAATACGCGGCTATTGATAATAAAGTCACTAATTGCTGAAGCCCACATACATTCTACTATCTCCATCTCATAGAACGAAAGCGTACAAGTGGGCTGCACGTAACCTATTAGTACCAATGTGTAGTGTACCTGAGCCTAATAGCACCAATGCCATGATTCAGCAGATACCAAGTTTATTAAGTGACAGAGGTGTCAATTTCCGCACTGAAGGAAAGTAGTTTCAGCTCAGTTCTGGTACTTAGACTCCCAGAATACTACTTACTAAGCTACTGGCATCTACCGTAGTCTGCCTAGTGACCTCGGAGCTGGTTCGAAGGTTCAATTAGCTGTCGGAAAATCAGTTGGTGTAGGATGGGTAACTTTTACGGGAACCTATTCCGAGGGGGATAGGTACTACCGATATCATTATTATGATAGGCTGGAACCCTCATTGTAAAAGTTTATATGGTGGCGGACATTCAAATCCAATACAAAAGTGCAACCAAAAATGCCGCCATTTTCAAAGCTACGCAACGCCAC
>JAHQZX020000319.1:0-13176 GCA_019804575.2 Pseudotulostoma volvatum | reverse complement strand
GGACTCATACCATATGTAGTTAGCCAACAATCCCGAGTCACATGCTCCGTATTTTCGCGGGCGGATTACGCATAGTTCGCCGATTATAATCGGCGATATGTGTCATGTGATCCTCCCACCATACCATCTATTTGTAGCTAATAATTAGAAAAGGTAGATTATGTCGTTTGTGAACGTACGCATCCATGATCTCCACTCCGGCACCGGAGAAAGTGTATCTCCGTTATCACCTGACTCTCACTCGTGTATTTTCGTTCCTTACTAAGTTAAAGCTGAGTAAGCAAAGCCCACGAATCACGTGGGGACGGCTGAGATCCTGGGTAAAAGAAAAAAACCCTGGGCTATTTTTGAATTATTAATGTCCGCCACCATATCCTGTTTTCTTCTTCCCATAATATATAGATAGAAGGTTTCAGGGTTAGACCCGGTCCATCCTTAGTTAGACAATCACAAATTAATAACATGGGGCCGAATTCAATAGCCAGGAGGTCTGGAACTTGTGCGCAGATGCATGAAATACCAGCAGTGCGTCTGTATTCCGCGTTATGGCGCAGAAGTCTCTTTATACAGTATTATAATCGCTAATAATGATATCCGTATTCCCCCCCCGGTGTCTACTACTCGATTTTCGAACTAATTATTCGACATATGATACGTATGATGACAGACAAGCAAATATGATTTTTGCCACAGTAAAGTTACCGTAGCTACACTAAAAGGCGGAGGCAGCCGGACCGCCTACTATATCTGTACTAGCCTGAATCTAGTCTCAGGCTGAGGTAATTCTTGGAAAGGAAATTTGCCATCTGTCAGGCTTCAACCAACTTTTCCCCTCCTCAACTCCATCACATCCGCTCAAAGCCTCTTTCTGAGCCTTCATTGTTCTTTCCCATTGTCAGTTTCGTGAGGGCTGAGAGTCACCTTGCACTGCATTGTCTTTTATTGAATAGAACTCTATTGTAGACGGCTTCTTTTCGCTTTGAGGTCATTTTCTGGCCCGTTGAGACTCGGATTACTTTGTTCAAACGCGTTCCTTCCTTTACAACCTGCATTCTGTCTGTCAAAGAAGTGAATGGGCTAGCAACACATCGAGCTTACTTTTACTTTCAAGCTTCGCTATTGTTTCATGAATCAAGGCGTGCTTCGGTTTGTCGTTTGTGGTAGGCTGGGGTCTGCGAGGGCTTATCATTCTGTCAAGAATTTGCCTTCTCTCTATTTACACAGATATCATACCATTTTCATGTATACAGGAGTTTCATTTTATTTGTATCAGTGATCCCGATTCTCTGCCAGCCAGAGTTGAAAACAGAAGAACGGGAAAAAAAAAGAAATCTTTTTCAATCAGTTCACTCATTCTTATAATCATAGATATCGAACTTTTCGGTCTGTGAGCTCTAACATTTTAAGATACATCTCTCTACCTTCAGTGGCGTCCTGATTAACCTTTCTCGAAATAATCTACTCAAATCATAGTTACGCCGCGATTAGTCGCACTGCCACCTTTATTGCATATTGCTTTCGTGTTCACCTCTACTGTCCGTGTTGCTTGTATACGTCTCATTCCATTTGAATCTTATTGCGGCGGTGTTCTTTAGTCGCTCCGTGATTTTCTGGATTCGGCTATTAATAAAATGTCATCCTCCGTCCACTTCAAATTCAAATCCCAGAAAGAGCCCTCGAGGGTAACCTTCGATGGGACTGGTATTTCTGTTTTTGAACTAAAGCGTGAAATCATCAATCAAAATAGGTTAGGTGATGGGACAGATTTTGAGCTGTCCATTTATAATGAGGATACTGGGGAAGGTATGTGTATATGTGTAATA
Organism: Pseudotulostoma volvatum; assembly: GCA_019804575.2. NCBI lineage: Eukaryota > Fungi > Ascomycota > Eurotiomycetes > Eurotiales > Elaphomycetaceae > Pseudotulostoma > Pseudotulostoma volvatum. The sequence goes on along the minus strand of JAHQZX020000319.1, from coordinate 11,353 downwards.
CCAAATCATTGGTATTTCCTATCTCCTTGGGATAGAAGTCGATCTAATAAAACCATCTAATGCAGAATACGACGACGACACGTCTATAATCCCTCGCTCCACATCTGTCATAGCGCGTAGGTTACCCGCTGCGAGACCAGGAAGGGGCGGAGCTGCACGTTACGTTTCGGGGAAAATGCCGGTCAATGCCCGAAGCACTTCTCGCGTGGAACAGTCGTTATCAGGTCGGACCATCACTGGAGCCGATCAAGTAATCAGCAGCAGCATATCAGAGCTCAGTAACGCTCAAACGGAAGATGAGAAGATCAATGCTCTCTTCAACCTTCAAGCGAACCAATGGAAGGAACAACAACAAGAAATGGCGAAGTAAGTGCAAAATTTTGCTCTCTGATAGCTGAAAATAGATCGCTGATAAATAACGTTTCCTACAGTGCTACTCCCGTTGCCATCGCTCGTGCAAAAGGCAAGCCCACCAATATTCCTGATCACCCGCCACCGCCGGGCTATCTCTGTTATCGTTGCCGAGAAAAAGGTACGGCTCGAAAGCCATCGACGTAGGGAGGTGCCACTAACTTTGATGATATAGGACACTGGATCCAAGCTTGTCCTACTAACAACGATCCTAAGTTCGATGGCAGATATCGGGTTAAGAGGTCGACCGGCATTCCCAGATCTCTTCAAACAAAGGTTGAAAAACCGGACTCTCTTGCATTGGATGGATCAAATGAGGATCTCAAGAATTCTGGGGTTATGGTCAATGCTGATGGTGATTTTGTCATCGCCCAGCCTGATAAAGCGGCTTGGGAATTGTATCAAGAGAAGGCCAAGGCATCCGCAGCGGCTGCGGCCGAGGCAGCAGCAGCAGAAGGCAGTAAAGAGCTGCAGGCCAAGGGTCTGGAATGCCCAATTGACAAGCGGATGTTTTTAGAGCCAACAAAGACACCATGCTGCAAAAGAACATATTGCAGTGATTGTATCACAAATGCTTTGATTGAAAGTGATTTCATCTGCCCAGGCTGTTCCACGGAAGGTGTGTTGCTTGACAATCTTTCAGTTGATGAAGTGGCGGTCGCAAAGCTCAAAGCGTACGAAGCCGAAAAGGCTGAAGAGAAAAAAGAGAAAGAAAAGCAGCAACATAGTCAGGATGCTACCCAACAACATAAGGAAGCTGCACCCGAAGCTATTAAATCTCCTCAACCTAAATCTACCGAATCCTCCCCTCCATTAAAGCGACTGGCGCCAACCCAGGCGACCAAGCGGTCGGCAGAGGCTGAACCGACCAAGAAGGAAAGCTCGGAAAATGTGAACAACGCGCCGCCGATGAAGAAACAAAGATCAGAAGATCAAAAGATGAACAAGAATAGACAATATCCTCAGACCAGAGACCCCATAGCTCCTTTTCCGCCCTTCCTCCTTAACCAACGGGTGCCCACTAGCAACTTTGGGTTTTTCCAGCCACAACGCATGCCACCTATACCTTTCCCTGAGAATGGATACACAACAGGTGATGGATATGTGAATTCAATGATGATGCCGGCCAATGGCTATATGAGTAATGTTGATAATGGATGGCACCAAATGAACAGCATGAATTTCAATTCTCAGCCGAATAGAGTATACAGCGATAATGTCGACGGCTCGATGCTGTCTAATCTTGGCTATGGATGCCCCAACGTGTTCAATGGGATGGTTGATGCTCCTCTGGGACTGAACGTTGGTGGCCAAGTACCTAGTTACATGCCACAACTACCGCTGTACCCCCAAGGGGCAGGGGCAAATGGATTTTCAAATCAACGACGTGCTATGTTTGGGGCTCCAATAACGAGAGAAGAGGATAATGCGTACTTCCGTCAGCCAGTTAATCCCCATCGACATCAGGCAAGACAGCGCCGAATAAGACCAAGTGATTATCGTGAGCTCTGACTCTGTGCCTGAAGTCTCTGCGATGTTTCTGCGATGCTTCTGTCGACGATCGCGGTCTTTGCCCCCATGTCGCTCTGCATCGGTTTAATGTATAGTGGAGCTACGCTTTGCATGGCTTATGGCGATTGTGTGAAGGTATTTTTGCATCCTATTCTGATGATACCAATGTTTCAAAAGCTCGTGAGGATTCAAATGGTAGGTGGCTATTATAAGGGTCATGCAGGTTATGTACAGTAAAATAATATCGGGACTCATTCGGGAATAATGCCCATAACGGTCGGTCGATAAGCGCTCCCCCGTCCTATGTATGATATCCTTCTTCCTTCGTCTTTTCTTTGTTTGAAAACCTGGTTGTCACTCTCCCGTCTACATAGAATTTGTCAGCCATGCGGAACGGAACACATGTCAAGCCTAGCAATTATTCCAAATCTGTACGAATAGAATAATGACATGATTTTCTTTCCTTCCCAAATCATATACAAGATTCTCCTCTTTGACTTTGACACGGACCTATGAAATCGTGTGTGAGTGCTACCTAGATAGATATAACAGCAACATCTTCTGAGGGTTACCTGCTAAACAATGATAACGGAGGTAGGTTTCATTTTTATCACTATCGGATCATTAAGTGCATACTCATTTCGGTCAGGGTTATATACATGTGCTTTTCAATATAGTTAGGCCTACTAGAATAGATAATATATATATATGAAATTAGGTAGTTATGATATATAACTAATAATAATGATGATAACGACCGGCCGTAGGTAGATTAACAAGAAGTGGCGAAATGCATCACCTGACTGACTGACATCTCATCTCTCACATCTAACTAAGTGTAATAACGTACGTTCATTAGTATTGATTTATTTATATTGAGGACATAAACCATAACTTGAGACCTCTTCTGGCAAAATAAAATAATCTTACTCCGTTCACCGTTCACAGCACATTTGCTCCGCTCCACTTCCAAGATTCTCTTCTACCTTCCCACTCAAGTACTAGTATTTGCCATTGCCGATATTCAGAACGTTTTAGTCGTCATGGCGAAGAATCTCAACCATAGTAGTGATCACAGTCAACAGCAGGTATTTGTTGGCCGACGTCCTCAAGCGAGCATCCAGGCGAGTTGCTATTGTGTCGACGTTTCAACTACGACCGTGAAGGGTTTCCATTACTGCGCTACGAACGGGGCGGGTAAGACCTCAATTTCCTCATTCAATCGCTGATCATATGACTTTTCCGGTGATCATACATCAAAGATGCTAAGAGTCCGGTCCATGTAGGAGCACTGTGGTATCCCTGAGGTCCCCTCAGGGTGTACCGATCCTTTCTCAAGCCCTCCCTCTGATTCTCTAGCCATGGACATGGCCGGAACCGTTCGCCCGGGAGACAAGTGGCCTGAGAAAGTAGGGGAGGCGGCGCAAACCATTACAGGAGAGTGTGAGAGACTCTTCTGCGACTCATTATCTATGGTTTTCCTTGGTGAGAGGAGCCACGGACGACAAGGGTCGCTGGTGGTGGGTGCGTACCATCGAAACAACCGGGCGGATCGTATCAAGGATGACCGTAAGCGAATCAAGAATTGGATCGAATTGTGGGACTATGCGAGCGATACTATCTATAGGGGTTTCGTTGTTGATGGCGATGATGGGGGGACCTTGTTTGTGTTCTTCGAGGACTATTCGCCGGACTATTGTTTGAAATCCAGGTGCGTCCCTTCCCCTTCTAGGGTGACATACTATTAAGATGCTTTGTTTGACAAACGCCTGTGATCACTTTACTGACTGAAGAATAGTCTTCTAGCCTTATTTGAACTTGCCACTCTCCCAGAGTTTAACTGTACCCAGATTGTCGCTTGCATTTCTCGATCGGAGGCCGCGATTGCTTTGGATCTCGTAAGAAATCTCGGATGGTGTGGTTTTGGCTTGACGACGCTGGAACCTTGGATTCCACACGGATGTAGCGAGTGTCTGCTAAGCTCCAAGTGGTTATTCTTGGTCGCTGACGTTTAGAGACGATGTAGTTATCGCTCCCTTCACGACGACTTTCGCTATTTGACTTTTCTCTTCTCTTCCCATGATTGCTCCGTTTAGTCCTTAGTCAAGTTCACTTGTGTTTCCTTTGTGATTTTATTTGGATTGTTGCCCTTTCCCCGCAGTTTATCCAGTTTATCCAGTGTGTCCCCAACTTTCGTTACCTTCCCTTCTACCAACTATGATTTTATTATTACCACCTAGTTTCGAAGGACGCTCTTTTTTTTACCTCGCCTCTCCGCCCATGTACCTGCACATATAATAAAGAATAGGATATGATCCAAAATTTGTCCAATTATAGGATATTATGTAGAGAGTGGCCATTATTACCTAATGATTTGATTGCAGGAATCATAACTATTGTACAGTACTATAGTAATAATTCCATATCTAATAATCATATGATGGTTTGTATTACTATGCTATGATATGATTATATGGTAGTATATATGAATCAGCTGCTGGCTCTGACGTAATAATGCCTCAATTTCGCCGGATCATTATTCCAGGTCACGGGAATAATACGGAACGTTACATAGGTATAGACACGGACAATGCACGGACAATACACGGACAATACACGGACATGTATTCTAGGTACCCAACTTTAGACTTTAGGTACTGTACTGTACATGTACATGTACATATGTATCGAATGGCGGTAATAATAAATCTAACTCTAGAGCAGGCAGAGGTAGATGTAGATAGATAGATAGATGCTAGCCTGGATAATATAACCTCAACCCGTTTTATTTCCATGATGAGTCTCTGAACTCCGTAATGATATTCCGACTGTGAGACCCGACTTGAGTTATATATTCTTGTTGGGCTCCCATACATACATATGTAATGGTAATAGCATTACCCATGATAAGTTGTTTACTACCTATCTAGCTATTGTTTCTTCATATAGAAGAACCCCGCCTTTTCTACCCGCCGTGGTTTCAAAGGCGTGGGTGGTTTTATATCTGAATGATGGCACCTATATATGGGGGAATTCGCTTCTCCTAAGAATACCACACTATAAAGAATGCCTTTCCCATCTTTTCTCCTTCCTCCTATTCCATTTCGGAAGCGACAGGCGTCTGCTTCATCGATTTGTCAGGCGAGCAGAGCCAACGAGGAGAGCTCTGGCCGCCAAGAAGAGATCCAAGCCAAATACCTTCACGGTCATGTCTCCTACCTTCGCTGTGCTCGCTGCTCCGCAGATATCTGCCTCACCTCCCAGATAATCAGCAAAGGATTCAATGGTCGGCATGGACGTGCCTATCTGGTTTCCACAGGTCCGTTGCCAATTGCGATATCGATGACTCAAGCCGCGGTGTCGCCGCCGACAGCTTCCCTTCTCAACACAGTTATGCAGAAACCTGTGCCACGGCAATTAGTCACAGGCCCCCATACCGTGTGCGACGTATGTTGTGCCTTCTGCGGGAGCGTGCTGGGTTGGAAGTACGTCGCTGCCGAGGAAGAGTCTCAGCATTACAAGGTCGGCAAATTCATCCTGGAGACTAAAAGGATCGTCACCTCCGTCTACTGGGAGAATGATTCCAATGCCGGCACTGACTCCCCTCCTTCCCCGCCGATATCGTCAAGCGATACGCAATCCGATAGCGACCTTGGAAGCCCGGTGGAATTCGATAGTCAGGACGAGGACGAATGCGAGGACCTTTTCGCGGGTGTCTGGAGCCCAGGTCTAGCCATTCGTAGGAGGAGCCGCAAGTTCGGAGTCCAGGGAGAACATCTTGAAGATTGAGTCATTACCTTTCTTCTTTTCTCTTTCTTTCATCATATATTGGCCTCAGAATGGGCCGTATCTCGTCATAGATGCATCATTCAAGATTGCAGGCTTACCGTGCATCATGACAGGACTTTTATTGCCAGTGCATTTTCTACTTTTTTAGTATCGATACCCTGAGTTTACTTTACTACGGAGTAATATCATTACATATTCTGCTTGATGCCTCGCGCTACTTTATTTGTTATAAAGGGATGGAGACCCGGCGCTGATTTCCGGGAATTGGCAAGCAATTCCGTCTTCCTTGATCTCTCTTCTTCGCTAGAGGAACATTATCAGGCTTTATTGATGGCCTTGGCTATGACATAATATTTCATAATTTCTGATGATAATACGCATTGACAATGAACACTTCCCGTCTTAAGAGCCCGGCGGTGACTCTTCAATTTTTGCCCGCTTCGTACTTTCCTGACCTGTTGTGCTGTCGCTCGAGCGCTTCTCGCTAGTAACACCACTTGATGGTCCTTTCCGTCGTACAAATGCGGAGAGATCATTTGCATTCTGAACAGCACTATCTAATCGGGATTTTCGTTCCGTAGGCGATTGTCCTACTATTTGCCCGAGGATGCCGTTCAAAGCGTCGAGCCCATTTGCCTCTTGAGAGGGATCTTTGATTGATACTGGGGGATGTCGAAGGTCGACGAGCTGCATAAAGTATTCTCGCGTCAGCATAGAATAGTTCGTCATTTATGATGATCCCTACAGGAAGGGGAAGAAGGGAATAGGCCCACCCTTTGCTCCATGTCTGCCACAATCTCTTTTACATTGGCAACCCGACGCTTCGCCGCAGCCACCTTATCTTCGATCGTTATTTCCCCGCTATCAATCTTTTGCTGTTCTTGGGCCATTCGGATCTTGCAGCTCTTGATGGCAATCTCCATGTGTTTGACGGCCTCCTCTCGCATGACGGCGTCACCGCCAGTAACTTGAGCCTCATCATGTGATGAACCGTCCTCGTCATTAGGCCTAGTTACAGAGGAGAACTCCAGTGCAAGACTAAGTTTGTAGTGGCATTCGGCGACTGACGGGTCTTCCAGCGAGAAAAGTTCTTCTTTTAGTGTTAAAGCAGCTCTCAAATCCGAAACAGCGTCTGTAAACCTCTCCCCCTCTAAAGAAATTTCTGCCTGTAGATCGTAAATGTCTGCCAATCGCTCCTTAATGGATTTCAGTTCTGAAGGTCTCTCAGAAGATATTCCTTGATCGCCACGGTTGCCTCCCACCTCGTTCAGTTTCCTTAGGAGAAGAATACGGGCCAGGTCGAGCACTTCGAATGCATTGGCGAAGTCATCATCCTCCTCTTCCCCATTTACTTGGTTCTCTTCGTCCTCTTCACCAGAGTCCGATTCGTCAAAATTCTCATCGCCGGTAAACTGGAAGTGCTGCTGATTTTTCCCCGCATGTAACTGCGCCTTCTCTTCTTCGGCAAGCTCCGGTCCGATAGCAGGTTTGTCGATCACTGTCTTCAAAGAGCTTTCGTTTACAAGCGTTGATTCGCTCAGGGTGGCGCTTTCGGTGGAATCCTTGGATTCTGCTGCTCTGTCCCCAGGAATTTTCGAGCCAAGGACATCGCTTTTGCTCACGGCAACATCGTACAGCGCTCTCCCATAGGCGTAGAGAACATCGGCGTTCTCAACGGACATTTCCCCATTTAATTCGGCTTGCAGCTCGGTGGCTTGGGAGTACAAGTCAGCAGCGGTGTTGTAATCTTTCATTGCGTCCTTTGCTGCAGCAAGCTCTATGAGCTCTGCTAAGCGTGCGCGCAGTTGCTGCGTACTTTCCGGGGAACCCATTTTCCCTAATATAGGAAAGTGATCGGACGTCTGAACTGTGAGAAGAATCAAGATCTTGGAACGAGGATAAGATATGGGTTGCTTTTCGCCAGTGAGATCAGATCACCATTCCATTCAGGGTAAAGAAGTGATGAATAAGAAGAAAGTGACGGGAACAATGACGGGCACGATTTTGGGTAGTTTCTACGTGTCATAGTATGATATTTGAGAAAGTCATTCTATTTAATTTTTCGATGAAGGTATCACACATGCTAAGTTATGTAAGTTATGTAACTTAGTACTGATATATAATAATAATATAATAATATGATAATATGATAACAAGAGTTGGGAGTTTTTTATTAGTCGCGGTCGCGTCAAGCGGCGCGCAGTTTTAAACGTTCACGTGTTGACTCTCTCATCACTTAATTAAGTCAGATGATATTCTATCAATATCGTATAGGATTGCTAAAAAAAACAATTTCTACATATGATGGTCTATTCTATTCTACTTAGCAGTATAGAATCATAGATATGGGACGTGGCTGACTATATTATTCCATAAATAAATACTAAATACATACATCATCAGATTCAATATCTCCCGTTTTGTAGGCGCACCCTTGATTTCCTTCTCTACGTCACCGAGAAGACCGTGAGGTTATTGATCATTTCTCAACCAAAATCGGCAGTGTTTTCCCAATGCCAGGTTCGCTCTTCCACGTCTCCTTCTCACCGTGGTCTCATACTGATCATACTGGGGCTTAGTTAAAACGGACTGTCTAGGAACAACAGCCAGGACTTCGACTGCGCCTTAAGCCCGCTGAAAGTATGGCTAATTTAGACCCGGTTCCCTCGTCATCTGCAGCTTTTGGGACCCCAATTCACCCTGTTCGAATTGGCAAGGTGACCATAGGACCTGTTAAAACCTCTATCCTACCAATTCTTCTTCCACCAGCTACCCTTCGACCTATAGCGTTTCGCACCTTCACCAAGAAACACAACTTGACAATCTCCTCTCCTGCGCTTCAGCTTCTAGCAGATTTCGTGGGTAGGAATTGTGGTTCTGGATGGCGCGAAGAAGGCTTGGCCGAGCGAGTTCTAGACGAGGTCGCGAAGATGTGGAAGAAGACAGGGGGCGGGGTCATCGTTGAGGAAAGCAGTGGGATTTCTCTCAAGGGTTTGCTACAAACGCTTGAGGGCAACATGAGTGGTGGGAGAGTTCTTGCAAGCAGACATGGAGTGGGAGAAGACCAATTGGGCCGGTCAAGTGAGCGAGATATCACAAGAAAGAGACACTCCAGATTGAACGACTCCCGAGATCCCCATGATGACTTCACAACCCAAGATGACGAGGACGATGACGATTCGGCCGCATCGAGAGATCCCAGGAAATGGATTAAGGTCATAGGCGCGTTCGATCAGCCCCGTCTTGTGTATAATCCCAATAAAAAGCATTTTGAAGCATCTGCGTCAAAGCCGAGTTTATTTCCACATCCCTCACATAAGGCAACAATGTTCAGAGAACGCTATAACCTCGTACATCAGCGGTTGTTGCGAAATGAATCATTCGAAACCTCTTCCTTCGGAAATCCTTTCAGTTCCTCAATCCTTCCTTCATCAGCCTTGACTGCACAACAGACCTACAAGCTGACGCCTATCGCAAATTTACTAGGTAGAAACGGCACATCTTATTTACTGTTGGGTCTTCTCTCCGTCTCCCCTACCGGAGAACTCTCGTTGACTGATCTGACGGGAAGTATTGTTTTGGACCTGACTCATGCACGAGCAATACCAGAGGATGGGGCATGGTATGCACCCGGAATGATAATTCTTGTAGATGGCATCTATGAGGAAGCCGGAACCATTAAGGGACACATTCTGGGTGGCAACAGCGGAGTAGGTGGCGTAATAGATGGCCGCTTCGTCGCAGTATCAATTGGAGGCCCACCATGTGAGAGGCGAGAGGTCACTCTAGGGAGTAATACCCGTCACTCGAGTGGTGATGTGTCTATTAGCGGAGGATTTGGATGGATTAACTTTCTTGGAGTTGGGAGCGAACGTGCACACGGCCTGCGAATGAGGAGAATTGAGTCAAAATGCTTTCAGCGAGAACAAAATGATAAACAGGATTCAAGCCGGCGAACGATGGTCGTCATGAGCGAAGTCAACCTTGATAACATCGGAACTCTTGAAGCCCTGCAGAAGATTTTCAGAATATATAACAGCTTACCCTTAAACGAACTGCCACTTGTCTTTTTTATCATTGGAAACTTTGTCCGGAACGCTCTGACGGGCGGAAATTCTCGGGGGAATAGCATCGAGTATAAGGAGCTTTTCGACTCGCTCGCTTCGATCCTTGCAGACTACCAATTAATCCTTCGGCACTCAACCTTTGTTTGCGTTCCAGGTGATAACGATCCCTGGGCCTCTACATTCTCGAGAGGCGCAGCCACTGCCCTTCCGCGGGAGCCAATTCCAGAGTTATTTACCTCCAGGATAAAACGTGCTTTTTCAGCTGCGAACCACGATTCCGATCGATCAGCAACTGCGGGCGATATTATCTGGACTACAAACCCGACTCGACTTAGTATGTTCGGCCCGGTCCACGAGGTCGTCGTGCTCCGAGATGACGTATCTGGAAGATTGAGACGAAGTTCTGTGATTAATAAAACGGTCACAAGCAAGACTGGCGATGAAACACCACAGAATGATCATGGAAATGAAATATGCGAAGGCGGGACTATAGATCGGTTTTCCTCCTTAGGCCAACGCGAAAAGAGTGATAATCCTCCCTCAGTTCTTGCAACCCGAAAGTTAGTGAAGACTATCCTAGATCAGGGGACAATGTCCCCATTTCCGCTCAGCACAAGGCCCGTATTATGGGACTATGCCTCTTCTCTACAACTTTATCCGTTACCGACCGCACTTGTCCTTGCTGATGCCGACGCTGCCCCTTTTATAATCACTTATGAGGGCTGTCATGTCATGAACCCTGGACGATTACTGCCGGAGAACCAGCGCAACGTGGCGAGATGGGTTGAATATGACGTCTTAAAGAATCGAGGAATAATAAGGGAGGAACGCTATTGACTGTTCCTCCGGGCTTATCCAAAAGCCCATGATTGTTAACTATCATAATAGAGCCATCATAGAAAGGAAAACAATAAAGGCCAGGTGCTTTGCAGCTCTTTCTAGTTCACATCCCCTTCCCGTTTCAAAGCACATAATTCTGCATTGATCCATCGATCATTATATGTGATATATCTCTTGAACACGTCTCTCAAAAAGAAATGCTCCCTTCCTAATCGGTTTAAGCTTGTAGGTATTGTATTGGTACTTCGCTATCACAGCTGTCCCTATCCTATAGATCACCAAGATCTCAAGATACCTACTATATAATAAAACATACAATCAGATGCCATTCTCATTTGAGGCAAAAATCCTAATTATTTTGGGTAATAATAATTCTAGTCTATATTTTATTTTATTATTATTAAGCTATCTTGACTTGCTGCTTCAAGCTGCACTTCTGCCCACAGGGTTCTCACCAGACGGCAAGGACTCCCCCGCGGACGTGAGATACACGCGTACAAGACACGCCACCAGTAAGTGATCAACAAGCCAATGATGGAAAAGCTGAGAGCATGCCCGCCAAGGTGAATGAGGGCCCGAGGGCCCTACGCAAGCTGGTAGCATCATCCGGCTGATATGGGAGGAGTGGCCGTGTGTTATTAGGGTGCCACTCCCTATACTCAACCAGGAGATGACGGACTGTTTCCCTCGGCTCTCGGCACCATTGACACTCTTCACTCTCTCGAGCTCGAGTT
>JAHQZX020000318.1:0-13180 GCA_019804575.2 Pseudotulostoma volvatum | reverse complement strand
TTGATGCTTTATTGGATGTTGAAGCAAGATAGTTATTTACTCGTTACCTAGTTAAGTTAGAACCGTAAACTGTTATGGAAGGCTAGTATTAGTAAGCAGGCTTGCCTCCGCCAATCGGGACCTGTCCAATTGTTTTTCTACTGGCTATACTTGGATGTGGCTTGAACTTCTGGACCAATGATTTTTCGGATTCCCGGTTTTCTCTATGCCCACGAAAAGCAATCACAAGAGGCAAAATATGTCAAGACTAGAAGACGAGAGGAACTTTATAATCATGAATCAGGGAGGATTCGACTCTCGCCTCCCCTATGTTGACGTGACTTTGGCAGGTTGGTGTTTTACTGGATAAGCGAGTAATCTCCAGTCGTAGATAGAGATAAAGAGAGTCTTAATACTTGAGCCTGAAATTGGCATAAATACCGGGTCTCTTTTTCTGAGCGACGAGGAATGTTAGAAGACGGCTCGAGGCTTCCAAGGCTAGATAGAGCTGGTCCCCAAGAAGCTACCAAAATTCGCTTCGCCAAAGATACCGATAGTACCGGAACCGGGGAAGATGGCGTAAAAGAAGCGACCCCTATAAGGAGTATTAGGACACTCTAACATCGGTCTGGGCGCAAGAGCAAACCGGCACAAAAAGTTTGTGAAAACGAGGCGGATAATCGGGAAGTGGAAGCTACCTAGGTGACGAAGAGGAAAAGGACTGTGGAAAGACAAGGGTTGAAGAGACGGAAGGGTGAGGCACAGGCGGAGTTGGATAAGATTCTTAATGCCTAGCGTAAATATATTAGATCTAATGTATCCAAATTTATCAATCTCCTTCTAAAAAGCGTTAGGTTGAAAATACAGCCATCTTACTGTATTTAGACCTGGATACAGGGGAATTCGGATTAGTTTTACAGCCGGTTCAGCCCCATGTGACCGTAGGGGCATACCTAATGCATCATGTATCGTCATCCATGTACTTTATACGCCACGTCATTCTGTACTTTATCTACGAAGGGTAGACTCGGCGTCTCCCACCTGGAATTCAATTCCTGGAATTCCCCTTCCTTCTAAAGCCAAACTTCAGTCTTGTACCAACGCAACCCATAGTAGCACAGCTATTCCGCTGCCAATATACATTATTCGCTGCCTACGGAGTGTTACAACCAACAAGCCAGAGGTTGAAGCGTAACAATTGATGGGGAAGACGAAGGGAGAAGGGCCCTCTTGATAGTGTCGTCGTTTAAGGATATAGTTGACGCGGTTGGAGAGGAAGATGTCTCCCGTAGCAAGGTAGTTTCGGATCTCGGCGTCAGACCACTATGTTGGTTCTTCCTCTAGTAATGTCTGATTAAAGGGCTTGGGCCGCAGTGATTCCTTATTGTTCTTTTCTCACACCGTATTTGCGTCAGTGGATACGCAGTTTCCAGACCTAGGTTTGGCTGGCGGTCCGGAAAGTATTTCCGGGGAAACTCTTACAAGTGACTCCCAGAGGTCGTTGTCTTTAAAATCGGCTTTTTCATATTCCTGGATCTTGAATTTGATACACTCTGTAATGGTCGCAGTCTCATGCTGGGATGCGTCGAATGTATCCCAATCCGACCTCACTTGTTCCATATTTTTATGGAGTTTATGGGAAAAAGGTCGATTATTGTCGTGCATTGAATGAAGATCGAGGACCTTTTGACGCCGTCTCCTGATCTGTGCGGCACGAACACTGATCAGGGTCCGTATGCCTTACGGAAATGTGGTGTGCAAAAAATAAATTCTCTCTACAAAATATCTTCTCTTCTTTCGTGTCCACGCCCACAACCTCCATAACCCGCAGTGCGCTTAGTCATCCATCTCCTCGCTAGTGGCTAGTGTACACACACTGGGGAACAATACATTGATGAGGGTATACGCTTTGTGGATCGTGACAGAACGGTCTCTATAGACTCTAAATAGCAGTATGAAAAGAGTTCATTCAAAATTGATATAAGTGCTACTGGAACCACGGTTAACCAGTCACGTGATTGATCACTTAGAAACTTTTTTAACCGGATCATTAACGTCATGCTTTTCATGCCGTATTCTACTTTCAGCCACGGGCATATGCGCTTAGCGATCCACGCTAACTTTTTTCTGTCTAGAAAAGAGAAAAGTCCGTCGCCTAAGCTCCGATACGCGTTAACTATAATAGATCGAATTAGGGTTTACTATGTGTCAACATACATAATATATTGATTATTACTCCTATATTTAGCTGCCTAAAATAACTTGGTGTCGAGATGAGGGGTAAGGACTCGGTGTCGGCCTTGGCGGCCGAGTCCGATCTAATCAAGGATTTGTCATATCATGGTTACATGGTTATAGTGGCGAGAAGAATAGGTAGCATTCGCGTATTTACTATTTCAAAGGACATCCACAGATTCTTCTCGAACAATTCAGATCAAAAATTACCGCACTATCTGACAACACCCTTTATTCGCGTTCATCCCGTAATCTTTAAATATATCCCACGTATGACGCCGTAATATCAAGTACTGATTGCCTATTGACCAATGCATTATCCTTACTCACGTATGAAGCCACGATCTCAAATGAAATGCTTCGAGGTATTGCTTTAATAATTTTTGGTTTCATATCTTTCACTGCTCCATAGCTTCTGGATCTGTAGTACTAATAACAATAGAATTGCTTTGATCATCCATTCCAGCATCATGCATTGCATCTACCTGCTAGCTTCTAAGTATGTCTATGTCATTCCCTCCAATCATCACTGCTAGCCTCGTAACCCTCGTTACCCGGATCCTGTTTCCTCATGGTTTCTGGGCAGTTGCACACGATAGGAATGGCCGTTTGGGCCTTCACCCATTCTTCCCCACTCTCCAGCTCTTCCTCATCTGGATCCAAGGTTTCAACTGCTATTAGGCCATTTGCTGCAATTGCGGCTCGATTGAGATCATTGAAACGCTGCACATTTGATATCGAGTGTCTGAAGACTTGTAATCATGAAGTCTCGTGCCATAAATTTGCTATCACGGCCGCGCCTTGGAATAATAGACATCTCCCGAAGCCGCTCTCCTAAAGTTAATACATCCCCTACTGGGGACTTCTCTGGATGGAAGTGTTCTGTGCCTGTGGTTTGCTGGGCCGCGAATCAAGACCCTACTAACTTTGATTGAGGTGCATGTTAGGGACCTCCACCCTTCTAGTGATTACCTTTCTTTTCCTCAGTGGTTGAGTCCTGATGCACTAGTGTCCGCGCCTTCTTTAGCACTTCCGCCGTCCCTTCTGTTGTCCTCTTCTCTATAGATACCCTAGCGTACGCAAGGGTGGGGGGAACAGAACCCTTATTTCTTCTTATTCTTACTTATTTATCTACTAGAAATGGGCAGTGGCCGAAGTTGTAATATATCCGAGCTTGGTGTCTTACCGCCTTACTGCCTTACTGCCTTGTTTACCGACATCCTTTCTCTTCTTGTGTTTAGCATTGTCGTTGATAGCCTCCAATGCAATTGGATGTATTCCCTCATAGTGCAATAAAGGCAGCCTTTTTTAATAAACAAGGGACTGGGAGGCATGAGGTGCGACTAAATGCATTAAAATCCTTGATGAGCCGATGGAGGAATTCTAGCTCTCGATCCTTTTCGATGGAGACCCTCGAAGTCTTCGTTCATTGACTAAACTTTTGGCCAGGATAGAGCGCTGAAGAGCGGGTGTAGGTAGAGAATGTGGTTCCATAGCTCCTGATCCGGGGCTTGGCCATCTGGAGCGCGGTTTTCATCATCGTGGATATCGTTGTAAATGCGTTCAACGTAGATTCTCAGAGCAGGCACAGGGATCTCCTCCGGTTTGCGGGCTACGCTCGCCACTCATCTTTCCTTGAGCGGTCGCCGTACTTGAGAACGTTGGTATGAACGTCACCACAGGGACCAAACGGGGCAAGTTTATTGACTTGCTCCTCCCAACTCGAGTAAGAGGAGTTAAACACAACACCCAACCGGGGCAAAACAGAGGATAGGCTTGGGATGCTAAGCTCTTTATAGCACTAATTTGCGCATACGGAACCGTGTCATGTTTCCTGTCACAGAGAGACTGTAGAGCCTTAAGCTGGTGGGCCCGAGGAGAGAATCTGAATGTTTGCTCAATGGTAAGCGTTATTCTGGCATAGATCTCGTCTGCCAATGTTGGAATGGGCGAGGCTAGCGCGCTTGGCGAGTACGCTAAAAATGATGCGTTTTACGACACGCACAACTCATTTCGGCTCGCCATTATTTCAAACTCGGTACAATAGCTTTTCTACTAGTATTCTATCGACCAGTATAATCTCTAACAGCCCGGAGACCTTTTTGGATTCTTGGAAGTCTTTAAAAACGCATCGGGTCGCGAAGGAAATGCGGGTTTTCTACTACAGCTCAACTGCCACGTACTATTTTGAAATTCCGAAAAGTGCTTTTCTTTTTTTTTTTTGGATATAGATATTGAAGAGATATCTTTCACATACAATTATTTGATGAAAGTGTGGTGTTGAAAAGGAAATTCAGAAAATATAGTGAGAGCGAAGAAAGCCGGTGTACGCAAATTCACGTATTGGGAGCCTAGACCCTTCCAGCGACTTGATAGAAAAAGTTAGCGTGGAACGCTAAGTGTGGCAGGTGCCCGTTAGCTGAAAGGGAGCTATGGGGCATTCTATGCATGCCGAATAAGATCCTCAGGTCGCTCACCCTGCAGCCGTTTGGAGGTTGTAGGAACAATACCCTTGTACTGTACTGTAATCCCTGCGGCTTCTTCTCGCCTGTTGCGGGGCAAAGTGGATAAGTGGATAAGCGCCTAAGCTTGCTAGCTGAAAGGCAATTTCGTTCCCAGCCGTCATATTCTTACGTCGTAAGCTTTGGTTGGTGAAGCTTAGTGCGAGGCGCCCAATCTCAGGATAAACTTTCCTCTATCATAAATGCTACTCGTCATGTGATGATATAAACTTGCAGCCGAACTCTCGGAAATATTGGCAGCTACCCCTCAACGTTAAGTATGTGGTATATTTCTGGTGCCAGAATACGACTACTTGTTAAAGGAAGCTCAAGGAGTTGTCTTTGAAATTACTAGGGAATATGACAAAGTCCTAGTATTTCATCTCGATGCATGCGGCGAGCGCCTACATCGCAAACGCTTGTGCCTTTTAACTGTAATACTCTTCAAGGGGATAGCTGGGAGCTTACGTACATAGTAACAATAACATTTTACTTTCTTTTTGGATGAAGGCCTCATAGCACGAAATCACAACCTCAAATTATCACGCCAATATATACCGAACGCCACCTTCCCACGCAATCGCTTTTTGACAATCGCCGCCAGTTCCCGTTACATTAGGATATACAGTTTGGAACACATATTGTAGAAATTAATTATCTCGACATCCCGCGCCTCAGAGCATCAAAAAAGAGAAGTTAAGCCGTGCAGGTGAGGAGAATGGCTAGAATACAATCGACCCAAAAAAACAATCAAACAATCATTTTGTCTTCATGCTTCTGGACCATCCTCTGTCTCGTGTCCATTTTCAACCCCAGACTCTGCCATCTTGACCGACAGAGGGCCATAGTGTCGAACCTTGGAGCTGCCGTCGGGAACGTGGAACCGCAGATCGACACGTGCGAATAGATAAATGAACACGACAACGATCTCGATTGAAAAATTGAAGATGTAAAAGCACGCCTTGCTTTGGTATCCGGCTGGGTCCAATGTGGGTCGCGGCGTCTCGTAGTTCACGGCGGCACGAAATGTGGCCCCTAAACAAAGCAGGAAGCTAGTCGCACCCAGGATGATCACCTTGCTGAACCAACTCCCTGTGCCTAGGTTATCAATGTGCTTGCCCTTCCGTGGCGCTAGCTGCACAAATGCGAGAATCGGTAAGGGTAAGAAAGAGATCACTAGGAGAAAGGAGATGGCGTAGAGTTCGACGTCACGGTCGATGCGATGAGTATTGGGATTTAGAGAGTAAAAGCTCTGCACGGTGACGGTTATGACCATGGCAAGGGTGAATACGAGAAGAACCCAGATGGCCTTGAAGAGAATGGAGGTAAGTCGTGACCAACCGATGACAGGATGGGTTGCCCGAAGCATGCGTTGGGCGTATATCAAGTTGAGAATGAATAGTAAAAGAACGCCCGCGGAGACGAAAATTTGGGCTGCGATGGCCAGTTGCAAATTTGTCGGATGACATGCCCATGCGATACGGAGTGAGTTCGTTACGATGCGAGCCATACAGAAGCCAAAAGTGACAGCGGACGGGATAAATTTGTGGCCCCTCTTTCTGTTTCGTTGGAAGAGGGTCATATGAGCAACGGCCCCCGAAGTGAAGAGCGCCAGGAATACAGAACAGATTGGCACGTCAACCGATATGGTGGGTACTCCCCCTAAAGCAGCAGTCGTTGGAGGATATGGTGGCCCGGGAAGCATCACCTTTCGGTCCAGGTTATTAGAAAATTCACTGAAAACAGGAGAAGCCGTCGACTTACGGAATGCAGTGATGAAGACATGACTAGCTTATATAGAACGCTGCAAATGCTAAAGTTACGAGTTCTCCGGCCCTGACGATTATGAATGCTAATGGAGGGCAGCCTTTGTCGACGGATCGGCAGCAGCGAATCTATCCAAAGGTTTTGGTTTTGATCACTGCAGAGTGAGAACGAATCCCTCGATGGAGTACAGGTCAAGGCGCTCCCCCCGTTTATGTACTCCATCGTCCTCTACAGGCTCTCACATGCAAAGTTAGTCCTGAGGTATGTTGCTGGTAGATCCATTCCTTCGTAATTCCTGATTTCTTTTTCCACCCGCGGACTGTAACACATGCCGCATGCCGACAACGAACAAAATAAGGCCTGAAATAGGGTTCCAAGTTTCTCCGGCATCGGCATGTCGGCGATGCAGGGACCGACTCAGATGCCCTTTGATAATATTATTATATTGTTACTCCGATCGGCACCGGGCCCTACTTGATGCGAACAGCGGTAAGGGCTCCAGCGGTTCCACACTGGCAGTGAAGGGCCCGCTGAAAACGTGCTGCCTAATAATTACATCGAGTACGTAATATATACTTAGTACTTTATTCTATACATAATTATGTACCTCCTGTGTTAAAACTATATATGATAGGCAGAGGCTCGGGACCCCGGGAACGGGGAAACCTATACCCGAAAAATAATTTTCCGCGGAGGGTTCTGGGGTTAAGGCAGGGCGAAAAACACGTGGTGTCACTGAAGATGACATCTGCGATGGCTATGGCAGTGAACTAGGCCGTTTGGGGCGCTAACCGAGATAAACCCTGCACACACATGATAGCCACGTGTGACTTGTGACTTGGGGCTTTTGGCACCACCAAAAGGAAAGCGCAAGGGAAACCACAAATAAATTTTGTGCATGCGCACTTTTGAACCACATGACCAACTAGTCAGAATAATAACTATACATTTGGTCCCTCGTAAAATAATAAAAAATTATTATTATAAATCCGTATAGTAAATATCTCTTTGCTATAACAGGTAAAACCATCACCATGGAGCCACCATTGCTTATCAAGAGACGCAAAAGACGCAACCGAAACCTTCTAATCCTTGTCAGTGGCTCTTACTCAACATTTCTATACAGTCAACTTCGACAGAAGCCCTCAACACTCCTCGATACTTCGTGGGGGAGATTGGATGATGGAGCTTTCGATGGGCCATTCCAGAAGGATCAAAAACAGCTTGGGGATTACACAACAAGGCTTTCGATACCTTGGGGGTCTTTTAGTCAAAAAAGGAGGTATGCAAGATACATGATACATGGGAACGACAGAGCAGCTAAGAATCTTCTTGTACGCTGTTGTCACAGATCTCTCATTCGCAGACTCGCTGAACGATCCCAAAGGAGCACAGAAACAATCCAGCAAACATATCACAAAGTCATACGACACTTCTTGAGTAAGGATGTTTATGATTTTGCCATCCAAACGACTTTATTATTATTATTATTATTTAATCAAGATTATTGTCTGTAACCAACCTTTCGGCTATGACAGACACCCACCACCGGCTTGTCTCCCCATCTCAGTCTTGCCCTTCTTTAACCATTCAAATTTCTTCTTCCTCACCCCAGTCCGCCTCACTGCGCAGGGCTTTTGGGCCATAGATGCCCTCCTTGGTATACTACCTCTTCCTCTTGGCTACCTCTACAGGCTACCTTCACCGTCTATGTTTCCTCTCCTTCCGCCTCCTCCAGGGCCTCTAGACCCCACTCATCGTTTCTCCTAGCCCTATCCGTCTCCCCTTGATCTCCCCGAGGACATCCTACTGTCGTATTTGCTAGAAACCGTAGGATGGCCCCCGAAGCTTTGGGGTTTCCAAATAGCCGGGCCTCCGGGCTCTCTTCTGTCCTCGACGGCTCCGTGATGCCGGTCTCTCTAAGGTCTCGATATAGGACATTTGGTGTGCCCGGATCCCAATATAAGATCTTGACAAAAGCGAGGCCATTTAAAATGGAGGTGCAGGTTCAAGTAGTTTCTGCTCTTTATGTTTCACAGAATATCCTTGTTATTATTAAAGAGGAGCAAGACCTTGATATTGATATGGAAGACACCCTGAACGGCGCTGAGGAAGGTGACGATAGAGAAGAACTGTCAACCGATCAGCGAACTGGCGAGGGATATCACATTACAAGGGGAGAATCGCAGCGTAGCAATACCAGAAGGGACGAAATTTCTGAAGCTATGTGGGTGGAGTTTCAGAAAGGGAAGAAGCCGAGAGGAAGGCCGCAAAGATCTAGGCAACTTATGTATTCTAGCTTTTTATATTATCATTATTCCTCCCAATCGATGAAGAAGTCACCTAACTCTCCTCTCCTCCTTCCTTCTCAACATGCTTCGGTACTTGCTTCTTTAGCATTTGACCTGTGAGTTGTCATGCTTAATTACCGTGTAGATACGGGCCAAAGTACGATCACTTGACAACAAGTCAATCATTAATAGAAGGCTATCGTTTGTCAGACAACCTTCCTCTTGGATCCTCTCCTGGGCTTGTTCTTGAAGCGTGGTATTAGCTTTTTCTCTTGTCCTATTTTGGCCGTCCGGGGATTCCTGAGTAATGATAGCCCTCGCAATTGCCATAATGCCATCCCTCATCTTATCCATTGCACCAAGGCTAGTGACTTTTCTTCGTTTATCTGTAGACGTGGCTTGAAAGCCAGCAGAATCCGCATGCCGTTTCTCACACGGTAGTTTTCCCTTGCTCATCAGTACCGTTTAAAACGCCTACTTATGTGGTATCGTATTTGACGTACTAAGAACTGTGTCTTCGGGCCAAGACTATACCCGATCCGTTGGCCCCCATCTGGTGATTCATCATTTTTCTTATTGAAAGCGCTTATACTGCCGTGAAAAGCGTGTCTACCGGTGGCAAGGGGGTCTCCTATGATAGGACACGGAGCATATCGTCAAACCAGAGGAATGGTTTGAGTTCACCATTTCATTTTCTCGAGATGTTTCTATATATATAAGGGTTCGAACCAATAAATCTATTACGATAAATTCACTTTCAAGTATCAAAAAATGGGGTTCCTAGTCTCTCTATGTCTTCCCAGAATACCCGGACCCATCCAAAACCGGATGCTCCTCGTAAGAACTTCACTTCTTTATATTCCTTTTTCGTATGTGACCACTTTATCTCGCAAGCTCTATCTTTTGTGAGACCGTCCTCGAAGCTGCTGGCAATAGCAACCCAGGCCGTCTTTTTGAATCCGTTGTCGGAAGTTTGGCCTTCGCCTTTTGCTTGTTTTAGCTGGTTGACAAGTGACCGGATCCCTTCAGGAGTCCATCCGGTATTGGGCGCACGGGATTTAAAAACGCTAGGATCTTTTGGTGGCATTTTGAAGTTGTAAGTCTAGGTAGAGAATAATAATAATTATGATTACTATCGTATGGATTGTAACTATTTATGAACGCTTATGGTCACTTAATTATGTTGAGACCCTACTCTAGCGTTTTATTGTGGTGGTTTTCACTTTCGTGAAGTGCGAGCCAAACAGGCCCTATCGCGATTTTTCAAAAATGCAAGCCGACCTTTGCATTGCACTTTTCAGTTCCCCTAAGAGGAAAAATCGTGGTTAACATGTTATTGCCAATATTTTCCAAACATTCTATTAGGTAGCCCGGTAGTTTTTTTGGCTATCCGAAATGATCTGAATTATTGAAGAAGAACCTATGTGTGTGCTTTGAGAAACAGCAACAAGATAAATCAGTAAATACCTCAGACATCAAAGACAAGACAGGCTGCGACTGCCTATTCTTCCATGACAATATGTATGTATAATAACGAGTATGTAATAACGATGATATTACAAATCTTTGATGGCTAAGAAACATTTGGGCAGCTGAGTACATGACGTAAATAATAATGAGTGATACGACACACGATAAACCTTAATCCGACCTAACACGTTCTTTCCATGGTATTGGAACGGGGCTGAAACGGGCCAACGCCACTCGGGGCCAGTTTTAGTCAGTAGCTGCTGAGTAATCTGGAGGTCCCACCGGCGGAAGAGTGACGCTACAGTATTATGTATCAACCGGGCAATTGGTCCATCCACTGTTCATCTCGTTCCTGGAGTCACGTCATTCAGGAGTTTCAGCGCTCTGTTGGGGTTTGGCCACTCCCCCATGCGGGTAAGTCTCGTCTTCTCTTTTTTGCTGTTCTCTCTTTTGCATGATGCCCTATCTTTATTACACTCCACCGGCCGATCTCTCCTCTCTTTCTTCTCATCTCCCCCATCTCTCTCTCCCCTGCCAATCTCCCCTCCCTTGCAAACATGGCAACGATGGCCTCCGATCATGAGGCCCCGCAAACAACACCGAGTTGCAAGCGATCGCACAGTACTTGCAATGATACGCAAGTCGCGGCCGAGAAACACCAACTTGGCCTATGAGCCTAAGCAGGAGTTCCAGGTGAAGATCTACTCGAGATGACTCTATATTACGTTCCTAACTATATATCACTTCTTATGGCATTAGTGATTCTGCCAGCGGAAACGGTACGCCGAGGGAGACACCATGACCGAGGCGATGGTGGACAGGCCCTTGAGGACCAAGGGCCGGAAAACCGGCGGCAACGTCTGGCGTAGCGTCCGAGCCTGCGCCATTACTGACATCTAGAGGATGCAGGCTAGCAATAAGAACAACAGGAAGACTAACCCGTGCCCGTGTGAGGCCAACGTGCAGGACTACCTCAAAACTCTGCAGCGGGGACAACGAGCAGAAACGCCCTTCTCAACGGGTATACCAAGGAGGAATTCGAACTTGTCTGCTGCCAGCTGTGGGCGGACGGTGGCTCCTAGGCAGAATGTCACTTACGGCTAGTGGATTTCCTGCTCAGCCGCCAAATGCTCGCCCACGGAAGTGTATGGATCACCAAGGCATTCTGCCAATATGTGGGCATAGCTCTAGTTGCTTCCAGTGTCGCGATCCACAAACTATATGTGCACTAGCTACTAGCGAGGAGGCGGATGACACTGTGCCTTATTTTTTAACGTCCTGTTTTGTTTTCTTCTTCCTTTCCGTTTTTCTTTCCCTTCTCTAGTTGCTGCCAGTGTCGCGATCCACACACTATATGTGCACTAGCTACTAGCAGGAGGCGGATGACAACGATGATACCAATAACACCCCCGCAAAACCTCACCAGCGCCCACAAGGTACAATCTGGCTACCCCAGCGCTACCGCCAAAACATCACCTCACTGTCTCACTACCAACTGAAGTATTCGCAAACTCTGTCAACTCATCATTTGTTGAGCCACGACGCAAGGAAATCGATGGATTACTTGAAAGAGGCACATTCTAAAATAATTAATGAATTTGATGTCCTAGAAGGCGTGCGCATCTTCAACTCAAGGTTCGTCGAAGAAATTGAGAATCCCGGTACAGATCAGGCTTTCGAGAAGTCACGCCTCGTGGTACAGGCATACAATGATACGGAGAAGAGCCTTATACTCACCCAGTCGCCTACTATCTAACGCGCGAGCCAGCGCTTACTCCTTGCGATTGCTGTTATGCTACGTGATAATGATGTCAATCTATACCTACGTGACATCACTCAGGCGTACGAGGAGTCTACAACAAACCTGGAACGTGACTTCTTCGTTCGACCGCCTCGGGAACTCGGACTTGATAGAACCCAGATACTCAAGGTTGTGAAACCCCTATATGGAGTCCCAGAGGCTGGTTTAACACCTATCACCCCACCATATCGAACGACTCGGGATAGAACAGTCAACTTATGATCCCAACTCCATTCAACTTGTTGCGTTCACAGATTCATCCTTTGCCAACAACCATGACTTGTCTTCACAAATTGGCTCTGTTCTCATACTCACCAAGAGGAATGGTAAGCAAGGACTGCACAAGGCAAATATTATCCACTAGTCCTCAATCAAGTGCAAACGCGTAACTCGCAGCGTACTAGCGTCTGAACTATACGCAATGGCCTACGGTTTTGATATCGCAGCTGTAATAAAGTCAACAACTGAAAACATCCTATGCAAGCCAATCCCGTTGACACTCTGCACTGACTCCAAGTCACTCTACGAGTGCCTTGTCAAGCTAGGAACGGCTCGAGAGAAGCGGCTAATGATTGACCTAATGTGTCTGCGCCAAGCCTATGAACGTCGAGAGGTCGCTAAAGTCAAATGGATCGATGGTAATAGCAACCCAGCTGACGCGATGACGAAGACGAAACCTTGCCAGGCCTTCAAAAACTTGGTCGACACGAACCTGGTAAAACTAGAGGCTACAGAGTGGGTTGAACGGAGGACAAGGGAACTACTACGATAGCATGGATGACCTAATCCCACGTGACCTCACACAAATAGCTGTTGGATTAGTCAGTCCTTAATCAGGTCTAGTAGCGAAAAACTCTTTATGTATATAGCAAAACCTCACCCCTACTTTAGAAGAAGAACACAAGCAATGAATCCAAGAGACTAGTTGCCACACCCGTTTGTACCAACAATAAGAGCACTACCCTTCGCCTGGCACAACAGATGAGAACCACAGGCAGTCTGGTTAACGGTACTATTTACGGGCCTTAATAGTACGATTTAGTAAACGGTACCGATAGTCATTTAGGACCACACTACATATAAAATTTTGATGGGGTAAAATACCGGCCACTAGTACGCACTAAGAATAAAACATT
>JAHQZX020000317.1:0-13214 GCA_019804575.2 Pseudotulostoma volvatum | reverse complement strand
TCAGAAGGAGCGACGTGGCTAGAAGAAGAGAAAAGGGGGTAAGGTGCTAAGGATCGGGCCGATAGCCTCCGACCGCATAAAACACCTCATTTGTTACGAAATAAATACAGCCCTGGACGTAGACCTGAAACGGTTTTGGATACGATTTGTGACAAGCCAGCTGGCCCCTATCACAGGCGTTTTCTAATGGTAGGTAGGGATATAGCTACATAGCAAGCTCGGAAACGCTCAACGTCATTTACTAGCACACTGATGGAAACCCTCAACTAATCTTGAGAAAGCAAAGGTAATAGAATCCCCTCCGGTTGTTAAGCTTGTAATGGTCGGAAGGGCGCTGTTCAGCTGCATTTTCGAGTAATGAGCAGGAGTTGCAGTATACTGGCAAAGCCCCATCGTGCAATCCCATTGATAAACAAGCTAACGAAGACTCCTTAATATAGCAAGCGTGGGCGGGTTTGCAGTGCGGCACTTAGAAGTAGAAGCGAGAATAGTGGTGGATGCGTAAGTAAGATGGGGTACCGCCATCAGGATTGGGAGAAGACCAACCATGAAGACACATAACCTGAGATACCTTGCCGTTCTACCTTCAATTCTGAACGCTAAGGCCTGACCCAAAGAAATGGTGAAGATCACGAAAGTTGAATTAATTAGGGAGGGGATTGCACCAGGTTGTTGTAAATCATGAGGCGTTAGACGAGACAGAGGCATATATGCAAAGTACCTATCCAACAACCACGGGCCGCCAAGCCACAGAGCTGTCTTCTCCAGGGGCGCTTCCACTTTATGTAGAGTTCGGTGGATACGCAACTGGTATATCGCAAAAGCAACAAAAGCGGCTGGAAGAAATCTTTCAAACGCGGTAGTGATAACATCGTAATAACTCGCGAAAGGGGGAGGACTCCATGAAAGAGCGACATGAAAGAACGCGCCAGTGAAGGCGAAGGCGAAGAAAAGAGATGGTGACGTCGTAAGTATTGATAGATAGCAATGATGTAAGGGTCACCGAGACAAATAGTAACCTGCCAGCGCTTATCTTGACATTGAGAAGCCATGGCCTACCCCAGTTCGCCGAACGTGAAAGATAATGGGGAATGGAGGGCTGGCGAGTCTTGCTTTGATACCTAGAAAATCGCTTTGCTCGCCTACACCGCCACTCGGTTTCGAAAAAGGGACCGGTAGCATTCAGACCCTTATCGTATAACCTAGCTCTTTTGGCTTGAGTTACCGGTGGACCAGTTTCAAAACTAGACTCAGTCTAGGAGGAGGAGTCTCTACCCATGCGTTGTTCCGCTTCCTCTTGCAGCCTTTGAGAGGCTGCTTCATCCTCCATAGTAAGCTCTTCGGGCTCTGACGCGTGCTCGCATGCAAGGTCGAGTGTGTCATCAAATTCTTCGTCTGAGCTACAGGATAGAACTGCCGAAGAATCAGAAAGCCGTAGATTGAGAAACCCATTGGTTGTGTCTCCATTACGTAGGTTCAGAGCTTGAAATCTTTTCACAATAATTTGTCGACTACAAAAGGTACCGCGGGCACTTAGTGCGGTGCATGAAGGCCCTGCTGGAGCTGGCCGGGGGAGTAGGAGGCAGGATCCGAGTATGTAGAACAGAAGCAAGACTAGTTGTATCAGTGGGATAGTTCTCAAGCTGAGGCCGTTTTACTAATTCCATAGTGAAGGTTAGGAAATTGGTGGGTTGCGTCGTTGGTATATAAAACAAAAGGATAAGCTGTACTGCGAATTCTAGATCGCGAAGCTTTCACAATTTTCATTAGCAACACCGTGTCAACCCCACTAGACGAATTGAAAAGGAATGGGGGAAAGCAAACACGGGAGAATAGGCGCCAACAGGTAAAGGAAGGCACATTGATATTTACCGACTTAGGACTTAGGTTACTCCCCCATCCTACAGATGGATTGCTAAATGGATCCTTTGCCCACTTACAAGAGATTTTCTTCCTCCATGGTCGAGGAGTCACACCTGGCTAGTGGTAATAGACCGCAGGAGAAACTATCGTTCTCTGAGAGGGTTTCATTATGAGCTTTTTACATTCCATTTTCGTGAAACTCCCCTAGCCTAGATGCCTTCTCTTTCTATCATCAAATGCGTCCTGGAACCATTACCATCACTAGGGAGATGTTCTCTCGTTTCGTGGACCACGAGGTTTATCTTACCGCCTGGATTTGATTTCACTTTACAGCTGTTGATTCTCATATCTCTTGTGAGCCCGAATGTCTTTCAAGTTGGTTGCTTGGCCTTTTATTTAGCTTTGTTTCGAAACCTTTCTTCTTAAGCTCAATTTTGGCTTTATATATAGTAATACAAAAAAGAAAAAAACAACAACAACAACAACAACATGTTGTTCGTACATGGTGATAATGTTACAACATCACAAAGGATCCTATGAGCAACACCCTCAAATCATTCCCATCAAACAAACTCAGGACTCGGCAACTTTGATCGGGACGAAGCCAGAAATTTAGACGCCATAGTGTTATTGCCATATATGTGTATGCAGGAACGTATACATATATGCATGCACATCCAAATAAAAGTACATAGAGGACTAGTAACTGCTGTTAGCAGCATTGTAAGCGGAAGCCGAACTGACATCATCGATGGACACGATTGGCTCGAGGGAACCGGTATTTGGGCTCAGTGAAGGTGTAGGTAGAGTGATCATTGATAGCTATCTTGCAAATCGTAAATGCAATTAAATTGGGACTGATTTAAGTTATTCCTATAGTAGAAGAGCTCACCAGAGCCGACCCCCTTCTCCCGTGCTTTTTAATCTCATGCTCATTGCGCTTATCCTTCCTTGGAAAGCCGCGGGTTGCTCTTGGGCAAAGAGAGAAACGGCAGGGAAACGCCAGCTGCTTGAGATGGACAGTCTGGTGATGCCGCTTAAGGTCGTGCACGCGGGAAAATTGCTTATTGCACTCATTCACCGGACATGTGTGCTTTTGGCTTGGAGTAGGATCGGGTGCTGAATTGCGGGTCAAGGCACAAAATGGCTTCCTTGCCGAAGTAGAAGCCTGCTGTGCCGGCGTAGCAAGGGGGGTGGAAATCACGTGTCCGGAGGAAGGAAGTGGTACAGAGATACCCTGGTGAACCGACGGCATAGTGAGCCAAAGAGGATACAGAGCTTGGAGGCCAGAACCGGAAATTGATAGGATGGGTTCATGATGACCATTGATCTGTTGTTGGACAAGATGATCAGTGGATATGGTGTGGGGGTCGATTCGGCTAGGCCTCTGAGATGTGCGCTGGGAGGGAGAGCTGAACCGGAATAACCGACACGCCATTCCGGAGTCGTGGCTATTAGCCATGGTCCTCAAGCTCGCTATAGGTGCTGTAGGAATAAATTCTGGTTATAAAAACAAAGGAGAATGAGGAAAATAAAAGCGGGCTATATAGAAGAAATAAAACTTCAATTCATGGAGAGAACCTCAAGTGGGAAAAGGGCGTAATGTACAAAAAAACAACAACAGTACAACGCCCCGAGTCACGGTGACAATTCGATTCGGGCTCATCATCGTGTCTGTACCAAGCCGCGTATAGATGGATGAACGCGCAAATTAATCTGGGGACCTTGACGTCGATTAGGATCCGGAAGTGCTGTTCCAAAGAGCTACGAGCGCGAACAAACGGTGGCGAAATCGAGCTATGGTTGAGTTGGGTTGATAGTCATGAAATTCCCATGGGGCTCTGAATTGGAGTTAGCGAATCAAGAATATGATATTGTAAGTAACGCAACCCTGGGCAAATCACTAAGGTAGCGGTCCAGGTGACGGTCATGAGGAATCGTCAACGTCACCAAAAGGTGGAATAATTATGTAAGACAGCACCTGATGTAGAGGATATGGTCTTGGGTCGAATATTAATGGCTCTGGGCCAGCAACTGAATCTTACCGTACGGATTTCATGGGCTGAGCCCCTTCATCTCATGGCTGTGTTTGTTCAGTGATATTGCAGGAATGCAGCATTAGTGCACGTTGTGAGTATGTAGATGGAAGCATTTAAATGCAAAGAGTCAGGTGTGAGGCTGAGTCGACTGCACGACTGCATACACAAACGACTCATCAGGCTGACTTGAGCTTCTAGACATACATGTTAGTAGTAGCCTCTTGTTCCTGTTGTGCATGTAGCCATGTATAGTAGTAGCATGCACGGTATGTCCTATAGCTAGTTAGAACTCCTAATAGTAACATAGCCAAACAAATAACTGTTGTAATGTACATACGGAATTACATTATTACGTCAACTTCAACTGATCGAGTACTTCTACTAGAACTTAGCTATTATCATAATCATATTACTAGTAGAGAGCTAGGATGATCATAGTTCTATAGGATACGTACTAGTAGTAGCTATTAGCGAGAATATAGGCTCCAAGGGTCGAGTGGTAAAAGAAAAGATACACGTTTAGTATGATCAGATTTATATATAGCATATCAACATAGTCTTGTGTAGTAGTGCATCTCAGTATGATATGATGAAGAGTTAGGCTACGCAGAGCCGCAACTAGATTCTTGAATGAACTACTGCTTGGCACCACACTTAAAGGCGAGTTGATTGGTAGTTCTGTTACAAACACGACCGCCCCTCAGCCTACTAGGCTCAGCCATAAATGCTTCGAGCTTCGTCCACTTAGTTATATGGTGGCGAACATATAAAACCGGACTAGGGGTCAATTTTTCCGATTAAGAAATATAATACACGTGATAATATCACGTGGCACACATCGGATTCCTGCAATAATCCTCTATTCCATCCTTTATTTTATATACCAAATCAAGAATACTACCATAACACTGTCACCATGCCTCGCTTAAGCAAGCAATAGGCTCAGGTTCGGTGTCTGGCCAATACGAAACGTAAGTTGCCAATCCTATCATCGAAACCAGACTCTGAGACTGAAACGAAAAGAATTCGGAGGCTGAGTGATAACCCGGCACCAGCAGTTGCAACTACAGGAACCCTGCCTGTAGTAGCTCACATCGGTAACGCGACCATCTCTACATGCTTTAATAGCTGTATGAGAAAAATGGATCTATACCGGCAAGGACTTGCATATGGTCTAGAGAATGGATATCACACTAGCTGGTGATGATCGATGACCATTGAGGCAGAGAAATCACGTGTAAATATTTGACTAGTTCTAAATAGAAATAACGTATGCCTAAATTGGTATGGTCCATAAAGTGGAGCACTGTGGGGGGGGGCCAAAAAATTCTTCCCTCACTAAAATCAGGTGATCTTTAACTCGAACCAATCCTGCCTTGCCGGCCCCCTATAATATAGATTAAATCGTACCTTTACTTATTGGCATATGCCCTCTAATTTACGATTTCTCCGATGCGATTTAGCCATGTTATGGTTGTGGTGATTCAACTTTTGTGAGTCGACTTCGGTGGTCCGTTTTGAATGTCCGCCACCATCTGAGTTATTTAGTGGCGGAACACTATTTTCCCACTAGAGATCCTACGCGCACATTTATTATTTATGCGTGCACAGTATAAACACGGACCGAGGTTGGTCCGTGCACACCACGTGATGTCGGAGCGATAACATTTCCCTATGGACATATTCCGAATGAAACAACCAAAGGGTACAAATGCTGCAGACAATACACATCAATTCCAGGGCCCTACTACATACATGTTTACCTGCTTTCAGCCGGCTCAATGGATATGCACATACTGTAGTAGGTCAGAACCGTGGAAAGGTTACTATGATTTCTTTTTTTTTTCTCCCGCACAAACTTAGCTGGCAAAACTGCACTTACAACTTTTTTACTAGGCTCTCTGTCGTCAGTTGGGACCTTTCTAATGAAAAAAGAGCCAAGACCAGGCATCCGGCGGGCGAAGAATTTAAACAGTCCAGGGTTAATGTCGGTGGACCAGAAGATGGGGAATCGGAAGCAAATCATCTATAATGGACCTGAGGAGGATATTGATGAGGATGATGACGATTCTTGATGTTCCAAGCATGGTCATAAATAGAGATTACTATTATATATCTGCAAAGGATAATCGTAGAGAACTCAAAACAGAAGAGGGAAAGAAAATAAGACTGTAGTGTTGGCTTCTACGTCCAACGATGCTTCTGGTACCACGCTCCCAAAGTGAAATCATCGATCCCGTCCTAACGCTTGGACGCTTCGTTAACAAAGTAAGACAGCCCCATTCTCTTGCCTTCCATAAGTAAGCCTTTCTTGTCAAGCCAGTCTGTTATTGAATAGAATTTGGCCTTTAAAAGTTCCAACCTTTCACGCCAATCAAGACCAACCCGCGGGGGGACACCAATGATATTGTCTGGGGTCCCTGAAAGGCTGAAGAATCTCCTCATAAATTTCGTATCCATTTGCCACCCATATGTCCGCTAATTGAGTAAAATGAGCAGGCATCAAGGACCCGAAGAGGAGGTGGTGATGCCAGATATGGCAGGATGGAAGCCGCCAAGCACAGAACCATCGGCATTCACAGCGAGGGAGATCAGCTAGTGTACTAGTCCCCTGATCAAGGGAACTAGTAGGCGCCAGATGCTGATACATTCTTCAACTGGCTTTCTAGCTGAGAAGCAGTCGACGGGGGCTCCACTGTCATTTCATCCCTTCATCCTGGGATAGAAACTCTCCCATGCGGAGGCTCGTTCAAGTCTAAGAATTTCCGAGTCTCATTAACCTGTTCCATGAGGAGAGTTTGAACAGGTGGTGAAGAGAGGAGAAGTTCGAACAAAGTGGACTCCAATAGTGGCGGAATTCGAATTTAACCTTCTCAGCATTTGCCAGATACTCATCTGAACATTGAACTACCTAGAACAGAGTCTTGCAAATCGAATAACTCGCATATATTTCCTCCTTCACACTATTCTTCAGCTTCGCATGTGTTACGCTTCGACCTCCGGGGTGTAACACTCCGTAGGCAGCGAATAGTGTATATTGGGAGCGGAGTGACTATGTTACTATACACGCAACGGGGTACATTGATGCAAGGCTGAGGTCTGACTTCAGAACGAAGGGAAATTCCAGGAACTCCAGGTGGGAGACGCCAAGTTATACCCTTCCGTCTCAATGACATAGATAAAGCATATGAATGACGTAGATAAGTACATGTATGATGATACATGATGTATATATAGGCTGCGCATAACAGCATGCGAGGACTCAATGGGGTTCGTTGGTTGGTCGAAATCTAGGAATCATTAATTTATGTGCTATTTATAAGTTACATATAAATAAAAGGTGCTCGCCTGCGCTAGTAAGGGAACGGAATCACGCACGTATTGAGCCCACAATTCGGTGCAGCCCTTCCAATTATTCCCAAATAGGCATTCCAGAGCAGCTTCAAAAGCCTCCATACATCCTGCTCTAGTATGCCGTATATGCAGGCGTCGATCATATGTTTGTGTGCTGGTGATTTTCCCAATTTCCGCAATAAAGTCCACGGTACAGAGCAAGCTCTGGATGGGTAGTTCCATTCCCTTAAAGGCTCCGCGAAAACCCTTTTGTTTCGAGGTAGAGTTATCCGTCAAGAAGTAATGAAGATTCCATCAGCCGTCCCCACTGCACCAATCCCTAATCTCTTTGAGACACTAGATTATGATGTCCGCTTCCAGTCGTTGCGTAAAGAAGTGTGCGGAAGGAATCCAAGACCCGAACTCATCCCAGATAGCTAGCATATATAGAGCCCTGTAAGAATAGAATTTAACTCGAATACAATAGCTACTGCAGAAATAGCGTGGTATACTATTCTTCCCTATTTGTGTTATGTGTTGAGAACATGTTGAGAACATTAGCGTAAGAACTCCAGGTTCCCATAGAGTTTGAATTGTCAATCGCCGGGCGAAAATGAGGCCGGCGAGGGTGGACCTTTGTAATCCACTTGAAGAAAGGCTAAACGCCACTCCACCCTGTGCGCCTGGAGCCGCTCTAGCGCCTCATTTTCCTGTATCGCGGTCGGAACATTGTGGCCGTGCAAATATTCCGTCGGTGAGCTGCGTTCTGGATATCCTGAACGCTTGAGATGGCGTCCTCCAGCCTCAACCAAATTTAGCCAGAACGCGCGATCTTTTCATTTGCCCTTTGCTACCTTAATTACGTTAGCTGAGAGCCCCCGTAAAAGCCGGCTCTGAACCCAGGTTCGGATTCCCATTGAGCTTGGTATCTAATTCTGACTTGGAGTGGTTATGATACCCAGTTGTCTCATACTCCCGACGGTTAGAAAGAAGGTCCTGGACTTCTGTCAGCTTCGCCGGGCAGCCCATTCCTTCTCTCATGTTTCTCTTCTGCTTGCCAGTACTTTGTAATCCGCGTGGCTGCTCCTTATGAAAGCGACAGTCCCAATGCGTGCGAAGCATCTGTTTCTGCTTCAGAACGTACGGGGGCTTTGTGCCTTGTCCAGAAATTCGTCATGAACGGCCAGTACTGCTCCCACTGCTCCTTGACAATGTTACCATCTCTCCCTCACTAAGCTGGAATGGTCATTGGCGCCACCGGGATAGTTCTGGAGGCACAGAAAAGCCAGACGAAATCTCTAGCGTCGAAGCGGACGAAGACGCTAAAGAAGTTGGGGGTTGGGTAATGATGCAGGATACAGCAGAAGGCTGCAGGATGGCTGCAGGAGTAGCTTCGGATTCTGTCCACTCAAAATGGCTGGGCGGCTGCGTTCAGTCTTCATGCAGCTCTGCCCACCACTTGGGTATTGGGGCCATCATCATTGTTAGGTGTCTCCATGTTATTAGAGAGAGAGAGAAAGCCAATTCGCCTGTGGTAATTCCAGTTAGCCGCCATTCCATAAAACTAATCACCATCTACTTAACCTGAGTTCTGATAGTAAACAGCCCTAAAAATCACGTTAATGTTTAATTCCCTCAAGTTAGCTGTTGTACTTACTCCCCTACAGTTATTTATCCCCTTGTGTGAAGTGATAAGACAGATAACCTGTCCAAATTAGCCCAGTGTTTTTCAACGCGCCGGGGATGTGAGGAAACGCCCCCGCCTGTCAACAGAACTAACTTTGAATGGTTTAAGCCTTGAGATGCGTCTACCCATCTACCTTCGTAGGATACCTAACTTTGTAAATTTGAACGGCTTAGAGGAAAAGTAAAGAAGCTGTGCAGTCGTCACGGACTAAAAATGGAGTACGATGAGACGGTAGGTGATTGGACCTTGTTCGAGGACTGTATTTCTTCTTGGAACCGTCCTGTATTTTCTTTCGCCTTGATGGCTGTTTTGTCTCAATGCTTCGATAGCGAAATAACCTACAACGCACTGCCTATTTTGAGCCAAGCTAGGGATAAATAGAGTAGGTTTCAGAATACTATTCGGGATAGCCACCGAGAGGTGAGCGCATGTGGAGACGGAGTCAGCCCGCCGTCCGTTGATAGCGAGGTTTTATTTTACGTACAAAATGGTTAGGACCTTTTCCCCAACCGATTCCCGCCTCAGTCACCGGTGATTGATCAATCAGAATGTCTGAAGCACGTGGTTCGGCATATCATCGCTTTCATTACGAAGTTTATCATACCTGCTAGCGCCACCCACCTTAGCGCCAGCCATTATACCACCTTAACTGCACAAAAGTCAGCCAGCGATCTTTAATTACGTGGTGAAGGAGGAGTTCTTTACCCTGATATAGCTGCCTTTTGAATGAGAGGGCAGATCTGCTGGCAAAGGAGAACGCAGGGAGAGCTGGATGACACTGGCAAGAAAAGAAGGCAAAGGATGGAGTGGCTTAGCTGTCATGGGGAGAAAGAGATATGTAGAAGCCACGAAGCCTTGGAAGAATAGCGCCTAGAAAGGGCTCAGTAGGACCGAGTGTGGGGGCTGAGCTTACGCTGGACCTGCACTGAGACGACGACCAAAAATCGGGCAAAACAACGAAACAACCCCGGTCTCAATTTGGTTTTTTTTTTTTTCTTTTTTTCTCTTCCTTTTCAGGGTTTCGCTTCTTGGCTACAGAGCTTCCAGGTGATCTCTAGGGTATTTACCTCCGGCGCCAAATAAGTAATCGTAACACCTGCCCGAAGGCTTCAATTTTTTTCTGATTAATAGTATGGTAGTGCTAGTGGTAGTAAGCCTGTGGAGAGAAAGATGTTTTTACACACGTGACCCAAGGAAACCTGGCTGGAGAGAGCTCTCGAGTGCGGAAATCGGGTATGGGAGCTAACCGTCGGCATTAGCAACAGCTCACGCACAAGCTAGCCTATGGGGCGGAAATAGATCTCTGGATATGTAACTCTCTATAACCGTAATATCTCTTATTGTATATAGATCTATATCTATAAAGGTGTGTGTAACTATGTAGGTAAATAAATGGAGTTCCTGCAGTGTCGGTGGCCGCGTAGGCGGATGTCAATCTACACGTATATAGTGTAGAATCTAGAACACCCATTTTCCCACACTTCCCTTCGTTCAGCAACCTGAAAAGGAAATAGTAAATAAACAGATAAAAAACACAGCGAGTGCTTGGAGGGTTGTTGAAAGCCCAATCACATTCTAAAGATCTAGATGTTGGATCTGAGAGCTTTTAAAAAACACCTACTACGCGCGCGTCGCTCTCGGCTTGTCCTTCAGGCCTAATTTTTGAACCATACGCTGGAGTACGGTCGGCTTGACAGCTTTTATAAGCACGTTTGCAAGCATTTGTTTAGCAGGAACGTATACGGTATTAATATTTTCATGTTTGATGAAATCACGGATGGCATGATACCGAATTGCTATATGCTTGCTCCTCGCGTGTGCAGTCGGATCTGCTGCAAGAGCCAATGCGCCCTGATTATCAACCCCTAATTCGGTAGGTTTGTCGGGACTGACCTGTATAGTTGTTGGGCACTGACCGTACATCTGAGACTTCCAAATCGCGTATTGAAAATGACGGGGCCAAATTGCCTGTTTCGCGGCTTTGGTAGCAGCAATGTATTCGGCCTCGGTAGTGGACATGGCGGTGATCGCCTGCTTACGGCTGTACCAGCTGATCAGACCAAACCCGCAAGAATAAACACATATCCACTAGTTGAACGGCATTTAGTAGCATTGCCGTATGAAGAACCTGAATAGCCGATTAGCGGACTCCCATGGGCGCCAGATGAGTAGATTATCGCGTAGGCAATTGTGCGGAGGATATACCGCAGAAGGTGGTGCGCTGCGGCCCCAGCGAGGTGTTGACTGAGGCGGTTCTTAGTAAATTGAATATCCATGCGTGTCCCGCCAGCTAGACAAGTCATTTTACCTATGATCTCACGAAATTTCGCATGCCTTCGTTAAGCCTAGGGGTTTTAACTGCGTTTAGTTCAATGCTAGGTCTCATCGGTATGTCCTTGTCCTGGGGCTTGCTCTTTAGCATACCTAACTCCTTTAGAACTGACCGAGCATATGCCTCTCGATCTAAGCGGATAGAACCACCGCTCAACCAAGTAACCCAGATCCCTAGGATCTTGTTAACTCGTCTCGAATCCTTCATAGGGTGAAAACCCTGGAGAATTTCTTTCGTGCCAGCATCCTTGGAGCTTTTGCCAAATACCAAAATATCATCCACGTAGGTCGCGATAATCATTTGTGAAGACGTCGGGATCAGCAGAACTTTACCGAAAACCTTTGGAGCTGACAAACTTTGCAACCCTTTGTTGCTAGAGATGTACGGACTGCTCGAGTCCGTAAAGGGATTGCAGGAGCTCACGGGCTTGGCCAGGTCCGTCAGGGACTTCCATATAAGGATGTGAGCGGTCAAGCCATATGTAGCCGCTAGGGCGAAAAGAGTTCGAAGAGATTCAAGCCCAATAATGGGGCAAACGTGCCTTCGAAATCCAATCATTTTCGTTGTGAAAATCATCGTGCAACTAGCCTAGCTTTAAAGCGTTCGACTCTGCCATCAGCATCATATTTGATCCATCTACAACTGACGAAATTGTGATCCTTGAGGTGTCGAACGAACTGCCAAGTGCCGAATTTAATTAGGAAGTGAATCTCGAGTCTAATTGCCTCCCTCCATTGGCCTCCGTACACAGGATCGTTAACAGCTTCTTAATAGGTTCGTGGCAGGGGAATATCTCGTTCGCCATGAAGCTTCTTGTCGTTCAACTTCTTGAGCTTCGCTCGATGAGCAAATTCATCGAAGCCGCCTAGATATAGCTCCATAGCGAGCCGTGTCCTTGATAACGCGTTGCTCACGTTCCCTCGCGCGTTGGGTTCGAGAAGGGCTCCTTGTCACCTCCCTCTCTTCTCGGCGTTGTTCAGCGCGAGATTTTTGACTATAAAAGTCCTCCGTCTCCTGTAATTCGATGGCCGCCTGCGTAGATCGACGAATCCAGCTAGAACGACGAAGGTTTAGAAGCGGGGGGAGTAAAGGACATTTTTCGGCCTGAAGGGCAGTTTCTCGTAAGCCAGGCCTAGGTGAAAGTGAAAAACCGCTTAAGGTTCTACAAAATACATTCATTTGTATGGTTTCATTTATACCAGTCTACGGGTATAAATACCCCGACTAAGTCATGTACAGTAAGTACTTAACAGGAATCTTTTCTGTGTTCTTCTAAGCTTCTCTTAGACTATCTCATGAAGCAACTACAGCTAAGGGTGTGAGGCGTCTTACAATAGTCTTCTGAGGTGACAAGCATTGAATATGTTGGGATTGTGGCTACATACCCAACAGCTCATCGGTAAAGATATCATGTACAGCAATGCGATGAGCATATCGAACGGCTTCGGTACCCCAATATCGCCGTGTCTGATGGTGTATCTCATACCACACATCAACCCATCACCGAATCTATGGCCTGAGTACTGAGATAATGATTTGCTTTTCTCCCATATCTTTTATAATCTCAAAACTTGAGTCAATTTCGGAGGCAATAAGTGAATTGTGAATTATGTATGTACGTTACGGCACGAGCCCTTAAATTTCTCGGGAATTGAATGGAATGCACTACTCAGCCCAATAACTTTTTACGGTTTTACCCCAGCGTGCGTAAGATTATTTCGAGGCTTATCTGTAGTATGTAATTGATAGTGGCGCCTCCTGCATTTAAGCCATGTATGGACGAATGTGTTATATGTATATGCCCATTTGTGCAAAGTTGACCATATATATATACTCCACAATTCGAATATTACTTACCCTCCTCATCCCTCGAAAACTGTGGGGCCTCAGCTACAGCCACATCTAGGGCATTCATCTCCTCTTCCTTAGCATTAAGATGGTGGAAGAGAATCCAAAAGAG
>JAHQZX020000316.1:0-13231 GCA_019804575.2 Pseudotulostoma volvatum | reverse complement strand
AGCGTGGTTAGAGATTTTAAGTGAGAACTCCGTAACCACGCCGAGTTTTCACCTGACCACGCCGAGCTGCAATCCCAAATAATTCTAGCATGCGGTGGTCCGTGTGTTATTAATAAGCGTCCTACACATGCCTAGTCGATTTATGCGCTTAGTCAGTACCCCACTGACCAGGCCACCAAGTTACTCGATCGACTTGACTTGGACTTGACTTGATATGATTGGCTTATTGAAAGCCCTGGGGAGTAATATAAATGGACAATAGTAAAAACATGCTGACTAATCCAACAGTTTGCTGTTGCCGGCTTGTTAATAACAATAGTTTGTCTAG
This sequence comes from Pseudotulostoma volvatum, assembly GCA_019804575.2. Lineage (NCBI taxonomy): Eukaryota > Fungi > Ascomycota > Eurotiomycetes > Eurotiales > Elaphomycetaceae > Pseudotulostoma > Pseudotulostoma volvatum. The sequence continues at coordinate 12,903 of JAHQZX020000316.1, read as the reverse complement.
GAATTTGCTTCTTATTGCGATCAGGTGGATCTATATCAGAAGTAGGCCATATTTAGTTAGAATGAATGTCCCGGGACCATTAAGGGCGAGATAACACCTACGGTAGTGAGACAGGAACCTGCCGAGATGGCCCACCAAGATGGAATAATTCTGGTATTGTGCCTATTCCTATTATAGCTAGACCTAGTCAATGTACCGTAAACTATATTACAGTAGTTTATACAGCTTCACCCTCCCTTGGAATTAACTCAGGCTAATCAACCATCTTCATCGGATTCATTGTCTTTCTTTCTTCTACCAGTGGAGAATTTATTTCTGATCCTGTCAATCATTTGACCGTTGTTACCCATCACGGCCAAGAAGCGTCCAAAGCTGAGGCGATGGGTTATATGAATTCTATCGCTTATGTCCAAAATCGGAAAGCCCTGATCTCCTCTCAAACCTACAACGTCGGTTTCAGGGGGTTAAATACCTAGTCATTTCCGAGAAAAGCATGCTATCGTTGAAAACTCTTGGCTGGATTAACCATCGTCTTCGCAAGATCTTCCCAACGTGTGTGACGAGTTCTTTTGGGGCTCGAGTGTCCTGTTGACTGGGGGCTTCTTCTGATTGCCGCCTGTGTCAGGCGGGGCGCTTTATACGGTGAGGTGGCTGAAATGGTCAGGCATTGAGGCAGTAAATCAACTATGCTGCCAAATATTGCAGCAAGACGGAGCAGCAGATAACCACCTAAGCCCAGATTACCAAAGAGATTATGAACAAGCTCACCGAAGAGAGACCTGTCTGCGCAGGAGATCCGTCGCTTACCTCTTAAGCTTCCCTTTCAGGGAGGTAGCCACGTGGTCTTGCGTCTTGACTGTAGGCCTCCTAACAAACATAGCCGCTCTTTGGAATTCTTAGAAGAAGAGGTTATTCAGGAGAAGCAGACGCCGTATGAGAAATATTGTAACTGTCCTCCAAGTATGGAGGCTGCCTCCCATTTCGAGTCTTTAGAGCGCTGGAGTTTTCAATCCTCTAATCCAAACAAGTGGGAAGAATGGCGGTACCGCTGTATAAGCACCTTAAGCCTGGCAGACCTTCACTGGCAAAGCCTGTTATCGGCACATGCTGGACCTACAAGAATGGCTGGCTAACTACATGTCTCCCCGCCGCCTGCTCCGGGATAATCCACACATCGCAGCATGGTCCCGCACCCGGCTCTTTAGAAAACACTGCAGTACTAGTGTAACATAACCGTAACTCGCATAAATTAAACAACTATGATGATGATTAATGAATAACGAATGACCCTCTTTCTCTCCTGTTATGCATTATTACCTAATTACTATGACATCATACACAGTATGGAGTCTAGTTAACAGATATTCTAGCGGTAATCGTATTAAACGTACATATCATATATCATAATGTCACATACATATGTATATATACACCCATCTCTAAAGAAACACATGCAGTAAACCACATCTCCTTTGGAGAGTTCTTTTCTTTATTCCTTGTTCTTTTTGGTTCTTCCTTTCCTCCCTATCATGAAATAGGAAAGGAAAGGGAAAGAATGATACTGGCTGATTATCGTAGCAGCTTGGAAGGGCGAGACAGAAAATCCAACAGAGCAATGTAACATAAAACAGAGCAAACGGCCGACCCATTCTGTCCAATCCTAGTCTGGCCCGTGGTCCGATGAATATGATAGCCGAATTTCTGAAAACGCCGATCGCAATGGAACAAAAAGAGAAAGAAGGCCAATAGAACGCCTAAGTGATCGCCGTCACATTTATTTTCGCCGAGTAAATGCATGCCCACCTTTGGTTAGAGCTTTCAAAAGACGATGAAGAGATGAAAGTGAGAAATTCCAGGTTGTCATATCAAATAGGTTTTCGGCCAGAGGCTTTTTTTAATTTTTTAACTTTTTTCCTTTCTTGAACCTGGTAGCAGAGCAAAGGTGTATGGCACTTGGATGATTCATCATCGCTTGTGCCGGCTGTACCCCAACCACTTCTGCCACCAAGCATTTACTGACAAGATGGCGGCACGCCCATCGTCCTTGCGTTCTGTGCCATTCGGATCCCCCAAGACCATGACAAAGATCCAAAAGGCGGCCGCCGTCCACGTGGCGAGCAACAGACCCAGGCTGACCAGGGGTGAAAGTAGGAGGATGCAAACAAGGGGTGTGGTCGAAAAGGTCCTCGTGTCCGGATTCTGATCAGTGGATCCGACCGCGCATTGGTGAAGGCGCCAGGCGGGGACGAGCAGCCGATTCAGCTGAACTGCAAAAGACGTCATCCGGAAGAACGGCGACGGCGGGCAGCAGCGCAAGGGGGAGACGATTGCTACTCCGACGAGAGCAATAAGCGTGTAGCTAGCGGTAACTAGGGAAAGAATCGGGACTGGAAGTGATAAGAGCATCTGGGAGATTTCGGTTGGTAAAGCGGGCCCTTCACAGACCCAACGCGAGAGTTCACCTCGTCATCGGGGGTACAAAAGAGAAAGGACGGTAACTCACCAGCAAGCGCACCGCGCTTGGCCCCTTGCGATCCGATTCATCCCGGGCCTCTGCATCGATCGATACTCCTCGCCGGTGGCTGATGACTGGCTCTGGGGTGTTGGGGGTTCCGGAGTCGATCCCGATGCCCTGATTGGACAATGGCTTTGCCGGGGCGATCCCCTCGTTGAGAACCAAATCCTGGTCATTCAACCACACTCCGCCCTCCAGACGTGGAGATACTTCATATGCAGACGCAGTGGTCTTGCTAGGAGCCTCGATCGGGGGGGAACCCACCATCGAGAAAGGAGACGACGAAACTTGCCAGGGGGCCACCGATTCGGCCGAATCGGGGCACCGGCAAATAGTCTGATGTCTGGATAGAGGCTGGTCGGCTTGACTCTGGTTGAGTCGGTGGGCGGGAAGCGGAGGGAGGAGAGGGAGGGCCAGCAAGGCCCCTGCCACCGGGTGCAATGATGAAGGTGGGTATGAGGAATGTGAAAGATGTCGGTCGTGATGATGACCTCGATGAATGGCAACCGGGAGCGCGAACAAGTCCCGCGGCCCCATTTCCATTTGCGACATATCGCTCGGAGAAGCTCATGAATCACCGGCTGGGACCGGGTGATGGTGGCGAGATGCCGACACCGCCGGTCCGAAGCAGCAGTGACGGGGAACCCAGGAGCACGGGAGGAGTGGAGGGAAAGGAGAGGAGAGAGAAGCGAGAAGAGAAAAGAGAGAGTAGGCGGTGGCGGAGGCGGCGGCGGCGGGGAGCAGATTTACCGTACCGCATGGATTGATCAATTGTTGAGCCGGGTCGCTGGCCAGGAAGGACGTAACCACACGACAGCCTGAGGGTTCATCCAAGAGTTCTCTGGAGACAGTAGAGGGCTGGGGCCAACGGTATCGCTTCAGGAACCAGTATGGCTGAGGGGGCGCTTGAGAATGAAAGAGGGGGAAGAAAGCGGGAAGGAAGGAAAGAGAGAGAAAAGGAAAAAAGAAAAAGAAGAAGAAAAAGAGAATGGGAAGAGAAGGAGAAAGAAGATAGAGAGAGGCGGATCGACTCATCCAGCTCATCGGGGCGGAGGTCAGACCGGGTTAAGCTCATGTTACCATCGTGTATGTAAGTAGAATAACCAAGGATGGATGGATGGATCATTATTATGATTATGATTATGATTATGATTATGGATAGGATTATGATTATTAGGATTATGATTAGGATTAGGATTAGGGTTAGGATTAGGATTGTATTAGGATGATGATTCCATGTTGTGACGATTTTCCGTTTCCCCTTTTCTGCACCTGTTTGTTCTTGTCGACTCCCTCCGTCTCTGTTCGGTTGGCAGCCTCTGATAGGCGGACGTGTCGCGGGCTTGGCGGGGATCCGGGCCTTGGCAAGTGGTCTTGGCGTCCTTGGCGTCCTTGGTCGCTCTTGGCGTTGGTTACCCCGCCCAGATCATCTTTTCCTTTTTGGTTTTCCTTTTGGCTTTTTGGGTTGTTGGCTTTCCTTTTTCGGGCCTCGCTTCCAAGTTTTGTACCATCCTTCGGTTTCACGAGGAAGAAAGAAAAGAAAGAAAACCACCACATGAACCTTTGTCAACCCAGAGACTAGTAACTCTATTAGAATCTGGCATATAATAATATGATATCATAGTAATAATCGAAGAATGCCGATCAACGTTAGACGTTTGTTTAGGTTGCCTAACCGAGTAAAGTATAGCTTGCTTACTAAAGAAGTCAATGCTGTCATATGGCTTTTGTGCCGAGACTTTTCTTAGTGTTGCACTGGAAGATCACAGTTTGATCATCCAAAGTTACTAACCAACCACATGTCATAGATCTGATGACATTATTTAATTAATATAATGCTATTTATCCATAGCGCACGGTTCAGCCTGATTCGGTTTTCATCTTGATTCCTCTGGTACCTGTGCAATTTCCAATAAGTTTACTAATCTGCGATGATATGCGTGTCATACTATGCCCAATGCAATCCCATTACTTTTTAACAACATGAGATCATAATTCCCCTGTTTATCAACTACCATAGGGGAGGTGCCTATGATATTTCAATCTTATTGATGATTTCCTCTTGCCCAGATCCCTCCCAACATGAGCCATGCTACACACCCTTTCAATCCTATATATATCATGAACTACAGAAGGGACAGGAATTGGTTCATAACATATGTCAGGGGTTGGTCGGAGGGAGCGGGCAACATCACTAGAGCTAGCCCAACATTGAGGATTGGACACGGACAAGGACGGTGCTAATCCCTCAAGCACTGCGTGCATGCAACCCCCAGTGTCTAGTCGCCTTTATGGCTACTTACACACCGTTCGCTCTTAGCGCCTAATAAAAACATATCGGGGCATTAAGTAGAAAGCGATACTCCTGCTTATGCTGCTGTAGGATGGGTAGATTGCTGATCAACACGAAGATCATATTGAAAGGCGGCAAGGCGGTGATGTTCCAGCAACGCCCAGCAATCCTCACTCAGCTGGCCGGGCACTATCGGAGCTTCTAAATCAGTTGTGGCCCCGGCCGAAATTCAATGTCAATCCTGTCACCCGGGATTATTGGGACATCCACGATTATCATTGAGTCAGCATTACCGTCCCGCAATGCTGAATTTCAGAAAAGATTTAGTTGCGATCTGGCAACCGTTGCCAAAGGAGGTGGTTTAGAATGAATATGGTCGACGGCGTCTATGCAGACTGTATGTAAAGCTGACAGGAAAAGAAAATTTAATGAGCCGTATCTCTTTAATGCCAATTCTTCTGACTCTGAACCCTTTCCCACAACCTACTGAGGGCCCTTCCCGAATCGAAATGGTGATTCCATGGGGATTAGGCAACACCGTGAATAACAGTTCAAGAGTACGGCGGCCATGTTGTCCTTTCCTGGCCGAATTTCCCTTCCAAGGAAGCTAAATGCATCGTATCCTAGTTCTCTACCCAAGCTATCCGAAAGATACCCCCCACGTAACGCGTGGATTATGCCATCCGACGATGGATATACAAAGATAATTGCCTCATCACGAAGTCGCCACCTGGAATATTGAGATTTCCGCGTCAGAGACGACGCCCCAGCAGCTTTACAAAATGAGAGCAGATGGATTGTAGACCCCATAAATTGCAAGGAGGATAGCATTCAGCCTAGTGATGCGGCTCAGGGTGGTAATGGTATCTCTCCGACTAATACTACTAACGAAATTCCCTGGCGATGAGGAGGACCCAGATTCTGGTTTTGGCGTTACTAGAATCATCAGTAGGCAAGCGAGACAGATGTAATGTGAGAACTCAACCATGCCCGGCACGATGCCGTCGTTTTGGAATGCCCTCAATCACGAGTTGAATTTCGATGACAAATTGTCTCGGTCCCCAAGACCCTCGCTAGCCTAGAACCATCATAACACCACCTCGCCTAGCTCCGGGCTCAGTTTAATGTTAATTAAAAATCCAGATTCCATAGTAGTACCCGCCGTCGGGTATTCATTCATATTAGTACAGGTTTCTATATGTAGCCTTCCTAACATGAGATCAGAGCATCTGCACACGGCACCCTTAATTATTATTTATAGGGCAATACCGTCATGGGGAGCCGCTAAGAAAACAATTTCCGGAAATTAGACACAGTCGGAATCCGGGAAGTAGAATAGTATGCTGTGTACAGCTAGACTACACATGATAAATCCCAAGTGGCTAGCTGCTGGGCATTTAAATAAATAATAATTTGTTGTGGTGACTGTCATATAACAAGAGACAAATTCGTTGCATCGCCGCATGATACTGCATACTATCATACTAATTCATAGCCCTTCCGCTTTGGTATGACATTTTACATATTAAGTTGCTATTAGCTCGCTTTGCAACAACCCGCCAGAGACATTTTTACGAACCGACAACGTATTTTATTGTGTGCTTTTTCCATCTCATTAGATATAACGGTTAGAATCACTGCTATCATAGAAGAGAGAAGGTTAGGTGGTCCACTAGTCATGTATTTCTTCTATAAAATGCCTGTCATGCAGTGCCCAATGGGGTGATCCTTCCGAATTTGTTCTAGCTGCATTTGGTTCGGATAAACATACTCCGGTTCCAGATTAGTCATTCTGACGGGGGCTAACTTGTTTCGGATCTGGAACCGACCGTCGATTATGATGTTGGAATCAATTGCATCTCCAATTTTCTACCCACTGTGACCAATGGAGACTCTTCCCGGCACGACATACGATACCGAGCCTAAGCAGAACGGGGATTTGCTCGTACTGGCGAAGATACATGAGTTGTATATTTTTTACATAACAGATACTACATATATTTTTTTTAAATTAATTACATACATTTTTAGAAATACCACATATTGGGCTTCATAAAGCAGTTGACTCTTATTGTCCCATACGTGGAGTCATCCGCTTCGCTGAATAAATCAAGGGCTCTACGGATTGTTGTGCGGCACAAAGCTCCGGAACAAGTTAGCCCCCATCAGAATAACTTAATCAGTAGTGTCCTCACTGTGCGAACATTTTTACGAATACGAAGGGCATCCCACTGTTCGGTATGAAGACGAATTTACAAACCGAAAGGAAAAGGGGGCTGCAGGTGGTGCAGCATTGGCTATTTCTACGTCAAATCCTCCACTAAAAACATTTCAATTTCAAATTTCCTACACATAGGTACTGTACAAGAGCTTGCTTCACCACCAAAAAAACACGGCGACCAATATTCGGAGTTTCAAAACGATACATGCGGCCCTGGCTTTGCAGGTATGCATGGTGAAAGTCAGCCACAAGGCATGGCATGTGTTCGAGATCCTGAAAAGATTGCCAGTTGGGTGCTTGGTTATAATCGTCGTGGCCCTCATAAAGAACCTTGTGCTCAAGTAAGCCACGTTTGCCGGTAGTAGGGTCAAGCTTCCTTCGATTTATGCGAGAGTCAGTGACAGCAGTGGCTATCCACTCGTCCTCTCCATATATTTCGATAGGTCCTGGTATCTGGGATGTTCAAGGACCGCCACTCCACAACGCCACCTCCGATCGAGGCCGCTATGAGATATGATTTTTCTTTGCCTTACTCTCTCTTCTTGCCTCTTTCTCGGACTTCTGCTTTTGTGTGCTTGTTATGTGTCGTCAGGCTAGCCAGTTGCCTACAGTTGACAGCTGAAACTCGCCGTTACTTCCGCTAGTTTCTACAGTGACATCCTCTACTACTTGCAAAGCTACGCGTTCAGTGCTAATCATTGTTTGCCCCGTTTCTGCTCCGGTGCTTTCCACAACATTGATTAGTGTTTCTGAGGCCTTTGCTTCTTCGTAGCCCTCACCTGTGCTTCTCCCCCCTTTCTAGCCGTATCCCTCTCAAGCGCTGTCATAGGATTTGAATTTCCGAGGGTTGTATTTGGACTAAGCAGGATTGGGCATGCATATTGGCACATTGTGCTCATAGTCACGAGCAGTTCCTGTGATTTCCAAGAGTTCTGCATGGGACCTCTCCCATATCTCATGGAAACTAGCTATTTAGTCCTGAGATAGCTGCGCTCTGGTTTCGAGGAGACCTGTGACTGACTGTGTTATCCTATTGAGTCTTATATCCTTAAAAGCCATCGGACTAGGTGTGTGCTAAAACCAATTACCTCGTCGTAATATCGGGGCTTCCATGGCGCAAGCACAAATTCGGGACCTTCGAGCCACCAGCGCAGGTGGGCAAGAGATATAGGAAAAGGAACACCACGAATGGCCGCTGTCATCAATTTGTGACTGCATGGAAGACCAAACCGAACAGTTGCTTCGTAATCCCCGGGGCACAAAGTTTCGCTTCTGTCATGGCCTTTACTAAGACTGCTTCGTAACCGGATGCATACTTTCTACTCTCTGAGTTGTATGGCAGCCAAGATTCGGTAACCCTTTCGTGTAATATCTCACTACACGGTTTTCCTTCGGCAACCATCTCTCCTCCATATATTGGACTGGTGTCGATGACAGACGGCCGTACAATTCATTGCGTGCCTTTTTAACTGCTTTAGGGCTTCCTTCTCCCTTAAAATACCCTTGCGAATAGCCTCTCTCTCCTCCTTCAAGTATTTCGATTTTAAGCGACGGCCCCTGATGTTCTCGACAACGTGCCAATCGCAAAGCTGCGAGACAGCGCCAGGAATCTCATCAGGTAAGCTCGCCGACAAGCCTTCGGCTTGGTCTGACAGTAAAACTCTTGGCTCGGGAGCCTCATCATCGCCTAAATAGACTGAGAGGAAAGCGTCAACGGCGAATTTAACGCAATTTTGATTCAGAAATGCAGTAACTGAAGGGCGCGGGAAATGATTTCTCATGATGCGTAATTCCAACGAACTAAGCCCGTAGCATGCCGAAGAAGAAAACCCGAGATAAATTTCCTGCCGGGCTATCGTTGCTCCTTCCGTCATCTAAAAAAGTTGATCAATGATCTTCACTATTGGTTTCCCGGCACCATCAATCTCGTACTCGAAGCGGGCATGATATATAACTTCCTTTTCCTTTTCAAAAGTAGTTAACAGATCTTTAGCTTCATTACAAGGATCTGCTAGTCGCGAATTGCGGTTGGAAGGAATGTTATAGTAAGATTTGCGGGGTATGCTCAGTCCTTCGGCCTCTAGTACTCAAGCTGACTGCGCAAATGTCAAAGATGCCTGATGGTGAGCAAGCGCTCTTTCAATAGCTTTATGAAATTCCGGTATCCGCTGTTGATAAGTACGGTAGGAAAGTGCGTTGGGAGCCATCCCATGACTATGGGATTGTTCTCCAAGGTAGAGTTGCCAGGCCTTTGTATCGCTTCCCCTCTCAATACCTTTGTATGTTAGACCTACAAGCCATTTATAGTTCTTCTGATTGACTATAATAATCTCTTGCTGGCGTTGACTAGTGACCTTGGTCCTCAGGGCCCCGTTCATTCTCCATGTCTTCACCGTGATGAATACACTGCCAACGATACTGTTTATTCTTCTCCTTACTCCTTTGGACGACAACGAATCCCTGGCTCATAGCGAAGTTCTAGAGACGATCGAGGCATTCTTGAGGATTTTCAAAGACCTTATCAGCTCGAGTGGGCAGTAAAATGTGAAGGAGGCAATGATTCGATGGCGCTACGTACCTCGTGAACGAGGCACACATCGTCCAGGTAGTATTTGAGAGCTCAGGGAGGGATTCTATAGTTACTGAGAGTCGGTAAATTCCTACCATTACAATCAGGATTCACACATGTGCACATATTTCTACGAGTATAAGCAGTTTTTGAGAACAAGTAGAATATGCCCCGCAGTCACAACGAAGAAGCGGTGCGATTTATATCTTTCGAACTACTCCAGCTATGTATGTACAGGTGAGTTGCTTAGTCAGCAACTTATGACTACCAATCTATCCTAACTTGGCTCTGTAACAACTTGTATCTTTTGTCTAAATGCGGTGACGAACTGGTGGGCCGTTTTACGATGTTCTCTGTTGATGTATACTGGCTCATTCCACGCTTGCATATTGAGGCGATGCCCTTGACCGAATGTAACTTTCTGACAGAATGCATGATATCCTCTGCATATCCGTAGGTACGGCTCGTTGGAGCTGTCAATCTCTTGCAGGTTCGATTCGTCGATTTTGTAATGCTATCCATGTGCTGATATTATTGGATAATTTGTGCCATATAGAGTATTTGGGATCGTTTGGTAGGGGACGAGAGAGTTTTATCAATCCAAGATTGAAGGGAATGATTTCGAAGGGTGATCTTGGCCATGATGTTAGTTCTCGCGACTTTTAAGTGGCCTGATACTAGGTAGGATCTCACTGAAGGATTCAAGTAAGTAGGTCGCTTGATTCATAGCGACAACAGGATCTTCGTCTACAGCTGTAGGGTCAATTGAGCTCTTTATGGTGAGAGATGGCTGTCATCGTAGAAACAGATTCTTAATGGTTGATATCACTAGTAAGTATTAGTGGAGGAGAAATTGAGCACAACAGAATTCTGATTGACGAGTATGATGAAATCATCGATCTGTGGTCGATTTACGATGGAAATGTTGGAGTAGTAGGTATGAATCAGGAAGACTAGGTTTTTCGGCCTTCTTCGGGATATCATCCGGGCTCGGAACCTCTTGAACATGGAAGCAAAAGAAACGCAGATGAAGACTCTAAAGACTCTTGTTTCATCTATCTTGGTTGCATCTATCATACATCATAGCTGTGGTCATGTGACAGGCCAGAATTATGTCCAAAAATCGCACTATCTAACAGTTCCCAACAACTAATAATATACAGAATAATCTTTATACCTTGCTTGGTTTTTTTTTTGCCAGGCTCCTTATCTTCACCGGCCGGCTTCGGTATTAGCGTTATCCCTCATGGCGAAGTAATCTGTCTCCCCCAAGGTGTGTTGAGGGAGCTGGCACCTTCGCTTGGAGATCCTTGAATATCAAAGCTATTTAGAGAGCATGTCAAAAATCCTGCCTTCGACCGGATCGAGAGAAATCATATCGATCGTCTCTCGCAGTCTTTCAAGGTGTCTCGGAGCCCAGGCATCATAGAGGCTCAGAACGAATTTATATGGTCTCCGCTTGTGTTCTCCATCATCCAAAAGAAATCTCTTAATCTTCCAGCGATAACATTTGATTGCCCCCCCCTCTTCAATCATAGGATAGTAGCCGAAGATTCTAAAGAATATAGGATCATATATGAGAGAAAATCCTAGAATCTCTCGGTAAAGTTTCATTTGGCTGTCCGTGAGCTTGGACAGATCAATGATAGGTGACAGCGCAACAGCCGTGCTATGAGCGTTTTGGTTGTTATCAACCTGGGGCACCGACCGGAAACTCTTGATCTCGCATGTCATAGTGGGAAATATATCTCCAGCTTGACTTCAAAGGATGATATTTGACCAGCACCAAACAGGCGATTAAGCTTCTCACGTTGACCTGGGCTAAACGCTTCCGGTAGGAAACCAGCGGAATAATCAGGCTTTGGCCAAGGGCCAAGAATCGGCTTGCAATCCCAATGTTGGTCGAAGCTATCGTTGATTTGATCAAATGAAATAAGCCGATGGCCGATTGCCGTGAAGGCGGAAGGGACGACCAATTCACCAATAAGCCGATTCTACCCTGGCTCTGCCAAGATCTCTATCCCCCCGATGGTTTTCATGAAGATATCATCGTTGAACGGAGCTGCCCTGTCTTAAAAATCCCTCTGCGGCGGCTCTGTGTGGATACGTCTGCAGTTTTCGCTGACACCGTCCTTGTGGTTCTGTATCGTGGGGCTTTTTTCCTCAAGCCATGTTGGGTATTTGAGTTTTCGGTGTATTGTACTGCCGCGGCGGAATACAATGCGGTGTCTCCCCTTGTCATGGTAGAAGGAAGGTTTCCATTTCGCTTGATGAATCTCGCTGAGTGCATCCTGCCCTCGTCGAATAAGCTATTCGGCCGTTCGTTGAAGATCCGGCGAATTATGGCTTCTGTTTTCCAATAACGTTCTTTCAGGAGGGTGAGGGTGATTGCTTGGTGTTAATGCACCGGCTGACGCTCTAAGGAGGAATGGTCCTTCGGTGTGAAGTTAGCCCTGCATATTGGGCTAGTTAATATTTGCTGTAGTATACCTCTTGAATTGATGTGCTCCCAGCTGAGAAGATGGGCGCTTCGATGAGAACAGGTTCTACAGCAAAGTTAGCTGCCATGCAAATATAAAGAGGTCAAACCGAAATACCCATACCTTTTAAGCCTTGGTTGTTGGTTATAATGGGCGATTCCGGTTGCGGGTTAAGAGATCCATTGTTAAATCCTTTTCTTGTGGACGTGCGCTTTTCCTGAGTGGCCTGTCTGATTCATCGAAAACAGGTATCAAAAGCGGGTCATATGGATTTTCCCGTTGAAACTTTTTGAGATTGTTTTGCTAGCTTCTTAGCAGCATTCCAAAGACTACAGACTACCTAGTTCATCATTGTTATATAAGCTCCCATTGAACAGCGAATTCCTCATCTCGCTTAGTTGATGAATAGTAGGGGCAGCAATGTTGGTGAATCTGGTTTTCCTTGTGTGTGTTTTTGTCATTTCTTAATCTCAGCGCGGATGGGTGCCAGTGCATGCTCCTTATACATAGGACCAAACAAAGAAAGTGGAATTTTCCCATTTGCCATATTATTCTAAGAGAATTACCAGCCGCAGCGCAAGAAAGCCGTAAGGGTGACTCTTATTTTCTCTCTATTCCACCCCAATTAGACCTTTGATATTGGAATCGATCATAATGAAACACATCATTATTCAACATGGGAATACATTAGCGCTAGATACTAGATATGATTGTTACTACATGGTGATATTTGTTATGGTGGCCTTAGGTGTTACGGTTCCAAGTCGGATACTACCTCGCTTACGACCACTACAGCCCCACTGCAACTCCGACGCTAGTCCCAAC
>JAHQZX020000315.1:0-66218 GCA_019804575.2 Pseudotulostoma volvatum | reverse complement strand
GGGGCACACTTACTGAAAACTCGAGCTCGAGAGAGTGAAGAGTGTCAATGGTGCCGAGAGCCGAGGGAAACAGTCCACCATCTCCTTGTCGAGTGTAGGGAGCGGCGCAGGTAGCGGGAAGTCCTATATCGGGACCTTAGAAAGGCCGGCATCACGGAGCCGTCGAGGACAGAAGAGAGTCCGGAGGCCCGGCTATTTGGAAACTCCAAAGTCTCGGGGGCCATCCTACGGTTCTAGTAAATACGACAATAGGATGTCCTTGGGGGGGATCAAGGGAGACAGATAGGACTAGGAGAAATGATGAGTGGGGTCTAGAAGGAGAGAAAATATAGAACGGGGAAGGTAGCCTGTAGAGGTAGCCTGCGTAGTGAGGCGGACTGGGGCGAGGAGAAAGAAGTTGAATGGATGGTCAAAGAAGAGTAACACTGAGATGGGAGACAAGAGACAAGCCGGTTGGGCGGGTGTCTGCCATAGCCAAAAGGCTGGATACAGACGACAATCTTGATTAAATAATAATAATAATAATATTCATTGATTAGTATATAGCACCAAAGTCATCCGCGGGAGCTTAAGGGTGGGTGTGTTTATTACTGTCAGTACTAAATTCGGAAGGTGGTCTGTTTCTTTCTTCCTTATGCTTAATCACCTGATAGGACTTTGGGAATCCTTCGAGGCCAAAGGAATTTCTACGGGCTGGTAGAACAGTCATCAGAGGGAAGATATCGCATCGCGGCTGGCACCATGCTCAACAACGTGATGCCCAGTGACAAAACCAAGTTCTACACTTGTCGCTGACTCCTTCTCTCAGCTCTATCGCAGCGCAGCCAACATTCTCTTCGCAGACGCTGTGAGATACAGCCCTTAGGGTGTAGCGGCCCTCTCTCTCGCCCTTGACACCATCAACATCTCAGCAGCCAATATCCACTCCCGGCGTCTATGAAACTATCCTATCAGACGGTGCTGCCGCATCAGCCGAACATTAGCGACTGGTCTAAATGTCACGGAAGGCACAGAGAAGGAGAGTTATGAAGCTCAACGCCGCTGATGTCTGCAAGCGTTGCTACAAACCCAGGAAGAAAGGTGAGAAGAAGCCACACTTAATGAGCGATAATAACGGCATGGACTCTGGTGAGGCGCCTGTCGACTGATCAAAGTTAAGTCAGGCTAAAGGTGTTGATTGCGCACTCATGTTGATGTCGAAGTGGCCAAATGCACTCCCGGTCGCTCTCTGGTATTAATACTAGTAGTAGTATACAGGCCATACGGTTTGTTTCATGAACAATACTACTGATTTAGCTGGGCAAAATCTGCCATGTGCGGTAGACCCTTCCTCCTTTTGAATGGAAATGGTCACACAGCACACAAGATATTGTTCCCATCCACGATACGATATGATAGACTTTACCTTAGTTCTCAGACCCTTGATTGTCCTCCAGTATGTGAAAAGACCGTTGTAACTTAAGCTAATCCTAATCTAGTAAAAACATCACGAGAACGGACAAACCGAGAAAGGATGAGGGAGCTTGCCAGATACGGCATAGCACCCGAATCATGTGGGACGGGCACTAGAAGTTTTGCTTAATAACCACTACATTGCCTGAAGTTACATTTTATTCTTGTATTATGGCGCCTAATTGGTTAGAATCCAGGGACCCTTAATCTCTTATTAGGTTTGGCTGTCTATCACAAAATAATAATAGAACATTAAGTTAACGGTCTCATCGGAACTGTCATTTCTGTCATGCTTACAGAGGTTATCCTTCCAAATTGGTTCTAGTTACATGTAGTTCGGATGAACGATCTAGGACCCTTGTCCTAATGTTAGATTGTAGCTTAGTCAGCTCGCTAAACGCCTTACATAAAAGAGGCCCTTCTCTAGACACACAGAAGAACACATCACTTGATTTCATCGTTATCCTCAAAGATCATCCCACATCTGAATAAACAGTAGAATCTGACAAAACCATCAATTATCTGTGATTAGTCGCATTCGTGATCCGAATATTCCACCGTAACCCAGCTCTCTTTCTCATCACCCCCATGGTAATCCTCATCACTGGGGTCACCTTCACCAATTAGAATAAGGGGGCATATATGCTCTGCATCTTCTATCCTGCACCGCTCCGAACAGTACCGTGCCACACAATCTTTCTCTTTACAACGAATTTCGGACCTGAGACCAAATTGCGTCGTGCTATACTTGCATATATGACACTGGTTTTGGCCGGCCTTTCTGGTTTCTTCCATCCCCAAGCCTGCTATTATATCATTTTGGGATGCAACCGCGTTCATGGCATTGCGGGAGATTCCTTCATTGGGTGCGTATCTTATAATGGGACACTTCTCCACACCAAGAGCCATCATTTTTTCCTTGATCAGCGCTGGGATTCCAGCCCGATTCTTGTCCCCCTTGTAATCTATGCATAAATCGTGAGGGGCTACCCTTCTAACCCCAAGACCATGTGCCTCGAATTTGTTCATGCTGAATCCCTCAACGAATAATTCAAGGAGCAGAGGCACGAGGGCCTTAGCCTGTAGTCCCACTGATGGTATTCCATTTATGTTTCTTGGTCGGCGCAGGCCTCGCAAATTATTCACAAGGTTAGACCTGATGTGCCTGACCGAAAGGAAGTCCTGATTAATTTCTCCAGGTCTCGTATCCCAACCTTCCAAGACCCAGCGATTAGGGAGGTTCTCGGGCCCGAGCCATTGGGGTTGCGGGAGCTTGTTATACTTATTCACCAAATCCTCCACATTAGCTTCGATCCCGGTTCCACAGTATTCCATATCGGCCAGGCCGCAGATCGATTGAGGTCCTATAAAGAACTGACTGATAGCGAACGGTTAGATTGGTTCTGGTTAGTAACTCTCCACTGCTAGGCAAGTTGTAAGAGATTCAAACCATTGACGATGGTTAGAAATTATGGCTATGTAGAACAGGTTAGAGCTCCATATTTATAATCTTCTGCTGTGTTATCGAATTCATTCCTAGGGGGTAGATCCCGGCATCCTGTAATGTGCTTTAGGAATCAATATACAAGAAGGGATCCTGATAATTGTGACGAACCTACTTCAACCACATAGGATACCCCGAACCTTTTGGCACATCCCATATGCGGGTCATCCCAAACATATAGCATATCCCAATCCACATACAAAATATAGTACGTCCCGAACCCTTAGGCGCGTCCCATTCCGTGCGGGATATCCCAGAGCCTTATGGGTAATCCACATCTCCCAGAACGTTACCTCCTACATAGTAGTTTCCTTTCTTTCTTTTCTTATCCCAAGATGCTACGTTCGGTATAACAATAAAGCAACAAGGAGCTTAGGGTCTTTGTCTCGATATGACTATGAAATTGTAACATATATGTCTTTGTTGGTCTTCTAGGCCGGCATACTAATGTGCAATTTCCCAAACAATTGGAGATAATAAGGAAAATATTTTAATTTTCTGCATGCTGCCCCATTTCTAATATTATATTGTGTGAAGACCGGGATCCAAGTGAAAATTGTGTGGATCTTCCCGGACCTAATAAGAATTGTAGCACTTCGGCCGTGCTAGTGCCTAGGATATAGTGAAATTGTTAGAAAACAGCAAAAATTTAACTGATACTTCCAATCGTTATTAGTACGTATCGCTTACCTAGGTATAAGGCTGCAAAAATGACATTTTGTATGTGTTATCCGGACCGGCCCGCTTTGTGTCCTTTTACGTTATTTTTTCTTCCATTGGGAGCCAAACAGGCCCTAACCAATCTAGGGGGCTCCAATTGTTTGGGTTATCTTTACTTAAAATCTCTAATTTTAACTTGTTAGCCTGTTTACTGGTTAGTTATAGACAACCGGCAGCAGTTAAGTTATGATACATAATGTATGAGAAAGAAGACAACAATACGGAGACATATATCGGCCGAAAAAAAAGGCCTTAATGCTCCTGGCATCTGTCTCATGCCACACGCATCTCAAGTCCCGAGGCAAAGATAGGTTTTGGAAGGATCTGGTTGAGATACGTGTCGCGGAGGGGGGACCAAGTACCAACTGAAGTACACGCAAGACCTTTTCACCGGCGAAACTGGGGGTCAGGATAGAGAAGTCGGGGAGGGTGATGCCTTTGGTCGGGAAATACGCACGGGGAATATTTCCGCCAGCTTGACGAGCTTGAGCTTCACGAGCGGCTAAATATCATCAAACAAGAGAGCGGTAGGAAGGGTAAGAAGTTGACTGAGCAAGCTGCAGAAAAGGAGGCAACTCGACAAAATCTCCAGAGATCGTTACGGCGACAGTTCTGATACTATTTCCTTTTCTTCGACAGCTGACAGTGAAACGGATGAGGAAGGGTCCAAGAGTCGCTCCGGGACATTTCACAGACCAGAGAATATTCGTCCCTCGCTTGATAATAATGGTGGATCCCGGAGTAATAATGCGCGCTAACCGAGCGGGAAAAAACGCCCGGGATGATGTAAACTTGTCACGAACGATTAGCCGGCTCGTCGACGTTACTGAAAGAAGTGTTTTAGGGCTTGCTGCTCCTGTGAGGCAGGCGACTACTGCCCCTTAAGACCCGGATAGTGGTTCGGCTACTACTGAGATTCGTGAAATGGTTGCAACAATACGAGAAGAGACTGCCCAACGTCTGGAGGCTATAGAGAGAAGGGTTGAAGAAAGGGAGACGCATATTGAAGCGGTTGATGCAAGATAGAGTTTAGATGTTAGTTGACGATTGATTCATTTATACTCTACTTATTCTTCATTATTCCCCTCGTTACCGACTTCCTCTCCATGTTCCTCCCTATCAAGATACTCTTTTATGGAAGGCGGCGATAACTTGAACATTTCTGAAATTTGGTTTTGGTTTCCGCCTCTTAAGCATACCCGACGATTGTAAAGAAATGAAAACCCTAGCATGTAAATACTAACTGAGCTCAACTCACTGATCAAAGAAGTCCCCAGTAAGAGCAACCTAAAGTCCATTTTCAACGCCCCAAAGCCATGTTCAGCCATGATCCTCCTTGTTGACAACCACTATTAAGAGCCTTCTGGGTAGATGTGAGAATTTGATTTCTTGTTAAAGCCGTCACACCCACCTCATCCTTCTTGAATCGAGTAAAAAATTTGAAGAGCTCATCGTTAATATCACCGTCTTCTTCAGACACCCATAGATCCATAAGCTGTCTGATAGGGCTGAATCGTTTGTGAGGTCTCCAAGGCCACTTTGGCTCCTCATCAAGCTGGCGTGCTACCACCAGCGCAAGAGCAATACTAGTGGTCTGGAAGAACCGGGTGATAGCTGCAATATAAGCTTGTTGCTCGACGCCATTCATACCTGATGGGGTGTGGGAAGAGAGGTAAGAGAGGTAAGAGCATCCACATAATAAGATACCCAAAATTTGATACCAACCAAATTCTTCTCTGCGGTGTTGAATCAGCAGAGAGGAACTAGATGATATCGAGCGGCAAGGCTGCGATCTCTTAGGAGAAATTCAAGATTTTTGCTATTTTCTCTGGAGGTTCGGTCATAGATCGCACCTTGCCCCATGAGCCTTTCGGCAACTCCAACAAGGCTGTGCTTCACTGCAGTAAAAAGAGGGATGTGTCCCTCGGAGTCCTCTTTATTCACGTCTGCGCCTTCCTCTAGCAGCACGTCAGAGTTTCTCTACCACTCAGGGTTATCTGCGAATTCCTTGATGGCTAGTAGAAAGGGGGGTCTCGCGATTGCGACGGTTCTCTATGTTGACGTCCACTTCCCCATCTGTTATCACAAGTTTGATGATGCGTGCACAGCCCACCTCTTACATATAGCTTACCATCTGCACCATAACTCAATAAGACCAAAACCGCCGACCCATGGCCCATTCGAGCTGCCTGTATGAGTGGCGTGATTTTATTTCCTGATTTAGCATCGACAAGGGCATCGCATTTAATCAATCCCGGCACTGCCAATACCTGCAGCCATCAGAAGAGTGGTTCGGTTCTTCGAGTCTTTGGCCTCGAGATTCAAGCCGTGTGCGTTCTGAAGGAGAGTATAGACTAGTTGCCAGTTTTTCGTCTTAATCGTGGATTAAAGGCTTTCCGTTTTCATATATCCACTCCCCAATCCAGGAACTTTTTCAATGCCCCATGATCACTAGCTCGTATCGCGTCGGCAAGCCACTTCACATTCATCTATTCTAACGCTAGCGATTCAGACAACGGTTATATGGAACCGACAGGTATATGCTGTCAAATCTGAACCCTCAGTCAGGTTCGTGAAGAAGCATTTCTTTGATAATGTTGAGCTGTATCTGAATCTCTCTTACAGTTGGTCGTATAGCGCTCAGAGTCGCTAGAGTTGACAAAAGAAGCTGCCTACAGTCCTTCGTAAAATCATCGCCGTAGGCCTAGTACTAAACCGTTCGCTCACGCCTGATATGAGGGTTCAGAGCAGCAGGGGATCCCCCATGGAAATAATTATTACAGTGACATGATTCGCCATCTGCTGACATTCTCGAGCGGGTTGGACAGCACGTGTTCTAGCATTTGCTTATGAGGAGCTTGCTGCTCGTGGACATTTTCGGAATACTATTGATGGAAGATATTTACGCGGGGGAGCATATGAAATTATACCAAGGACACGACCCAGTCTCTTTCAGCGGATGATTGTCTGGATATACTGGATTCTATGCGGCACCGTGTATTTTCGCATTCCACGTGGAGAGGCTCCAATGCTGATGGGGAATTCACTACGCTATGTCGCTATTTGCAGGGAATTGAACTTTTCTTAACGGCTGTGGTTTAAGGCTGTGTTAGAAATTTACGTAATTGAATCTTGATGATCTTGTCTTCGCGTGAAAGTATTACCTCATCAGCCCCTCATCTAGATCACATGCTCAGAGACACAGAACACAGAAAACATGGTAAAATAATAACGTGACTTTTCAGTGCGTTTGACAAGACGGGATTACACCAAGGGAGCTACTGACAGGATAAGGAACTGACTGATAGGAACAAGAAAAGGACAGCTCTGGGAACTATGCGTCAGTGGTTAAAAGAACGCTCCCATATATATATATTTCCCCCAACAGGAAATCCGCCCCGATACATTACAATCAACTAGTTGAAGCCATGGCACAGAGTGCTGCCCCTACTACAAGTCAGCCTTTGAACTTATTAGCTCTAGGTAGTCTATTGAACAGAATTCCCATCGTATCCAGCCCTACTAAGCTAACCACTGGCATGTAGATGGAGGTGGTATCCGAGGCGTGTGTGAGCTACTAATTTTGGATGAGATTATGAAGCGAATCATGTACGATAAGGGGCTTACAGAACCACCTCGTCCCTGCGATTATTTTGATCTTATTGGAGGAACTAGCACGGGAGGGTAGGTTGCCTTCGTCACAAGGGCATATTAAAGTAAGAATGTTTTTATACTAATATAACTCTCTTCTAGGCTCATTGCGCTTATGGTTGGCCGATTGCGGATGACAACTGGGGATGCTTTGCGGACTTACAACTCACTCGCTGGCGCCATATTCTCAAATGAGAATAGAAAGAGGATATTGAAAGACGGGGCTTTCAAAGCCACCACAGTCGAAAAGAAGGTGCAAGAACTTGTTTCCAACATGGACGTTGGGGAGTTCATGCTTGACAGATCAAACCAATCAAACAAGGGAAACACATTCATCTGTGCCATGCCGGCCAGTAATCTTGCCCACCCTCGACTCTTTCGAACATACCCTGTAAGAGAGCTTGGTAGTATAAACTGCAGAATCTGGGAAGCCGCTCGTGCAACAACTGCCGCTCCCACATTCTTCAAACGGATCGCTATTGGCCCCGAAGGCCATGCCAAGGAAGAGTTCATCGGCGCAGAAACCGGATATAACAACCCAGTAAACCAGGTATTGGAGGAGGCGAGGAACATGTTTGGGAGTGACAAGGCGGTGGGATGTCTTGTCAGCATTGGATCCGGGCATCCGGGAATGATTGGTTTAGTAAAACCTGATACCTTCCAAAGAGTCTTACCTACACGTCTGATTAGGATGCTGGAGAAGATCGCAACTGACTGTGAGGGAACGGCAAGCGGCTTAAGTAAAAGGTTCAAGGACTTCCCGGATTTGTATTTTCGCTTCAATGTCGCTCATGGTGCCGAAGGCATCTCTTTAGAAGAATGGAAGAAAATAGGAGATCTCACACAACACACAAAAGCATACATGGAAGACACCACGGTATCCAAAGCCGTCGATGAGGTAGTGCATATACTCTGCAAACCTAAGGACACTGGTCCAACACTGGGAAATATATGTCAGTTATAGAAGTGTGATTATGTGTCTATCCTTATTCTAACTGGTTAATCAGGTGGCGTTCCTCAAATGCGAGACGTAAACGTTCAGCATATCCAAATCCGGCCGAAGCCTAGACCTAGCGTAATATTCACTGGGCGAGAAACAATACTGCATAAATTAGATGTTTTCTTTGCTACTTGACCTGGTAGCTCTTCTCCAAGGTGAGAATATTTGTTATGGGGACTTGGTGGGGCTGGAAAATCTCAGATTGCGCTCAAATTTGTGGAAAAGCATCAAACGAGGTGAGGACCTATAACTTGTATACAGTGATTCAGTAGCTGATTTTTAGCAGATTTTCGCATACTATCTGGATTGATGCTAGTAATAAGGTTACAATCGCACAAAGTTACAAAGATATTGCAAGTGAGAAAGGCTTGAACGATAATGTTGAGGATGTCTTGCGTTGGTTATCGGCCTCGGCCCAGGAATGGCTGTTACTACTCGATGGGTGTGAAACGCCAGAAGACTTGAATGGGCTTTTGCCAATCGGTGAATGTGGAAACATTATATATACAAGCAGAAACCCAGCACTAGGACTTTCACTTCCAGCCGAAGCTATCTCAGAAATCAACGAGATGGACAGTGATAATGCGGTCGCACTACTACTAATAGCATCACGGTTGAATGAAAAAGATGAGACTTTACGTTGCTTGGCAATACCTGTGGTACGAGAACTTGGTTTTCTTGCTTTGGCGATTGATATAGCCGGCGCCTCCATCTATATGGGTGAATCTCACCTTGAAGACTATGTCGAGGTTTTCCAGAGGCACCGGAAAGACATGCTACAGTACCCGAAGTACAAAGGCGCATCAATACACAAACAGGCAGTATACACCACCTGGAATATCTCATACACAGCAATTAAGCGGGCTGCTGAGAGAAAAGACCACCAAAGATCCCGGGACGATTCAGCGACCGCATTGCTGATCTTGATGGCTTTTGCTTTCCTTCATAATGAAGGAATTATGGAGGAAATGTTCAAGCGTATAGCGGAGAACCGAGAACCTGGCAGGAGCCCTAGCCTCGGGAATAATGGTGATGAGAATGAGAATCTTTCTCATAGAATCTTGCAGCTAGGTTCTGATGGCACGTGGGATCCGTCTCTATTTAGGAGGGGGATTTCTACTTTACTGTCATACTCATTAATTAAAAAGGATGAGTTAGGGAAGCTCTTCTCGATTCATGTTCTAGTCCATTTCTGGGCTCGAGACCGGATACCTCAGGGTGACCAGCTGAGTTGTTTACAAACTACACAAGAATTTATGGCGTCATCAATTAACTTTAGATACCATACCGAGGACTATGCATTCCGTCGCCGGCTTCTTCCACATATTCGAGCCTGTGAACAATTCGGTGGCGGAAAGGAATTTTTATTCGAAAATCATATGCAAGGTGGCAAGTTTGCATTAGTATTTTTGGAGGCAGGACAATGGAAGGAGGCTGAAGAGCTGGAAATACAAGTGTTGAGGATAAGAAAGAGAGTGCTTGGGGAGGAGCATCCAGACACACTACTTATCATGAGCAATCTGGCGTCGACATATAGACACCAAGGGCGGTGGAAGGAGGCTGAAGATCTGGAAGTACAAGTGTTGAGGATAAGCAAGAGGGTGCTTGGGGAGGAGCATCCAGACACTGGCTA
Organism: Pseudotulostoma volvatum; assembly: GCA_019804575.2. Classification (NCBI taxonomy): domain Eukaryota; kingdom Fungi; phylum Ascomycota; class Eurotiomycetes; order Eurotiales; family Elaphomycetaceae; genus Pseudotulostoma; species Pseudotulostoma volvatum. The sequence continues at coordinate 56,258 of JAHQZX020000315.1, read as the reverse complement.
GCATGGGCAGTCTGGCGTCGACACATAGATGCCAAGGGCGGTGGAAGGAGGCTGAAGAGCTGGAAGTACAAGTGTTGAGGATAAGCAAGAGGGTGCTTGGGGAGGAGCATCCAGACACACTGACTAGCATGGGTGACCTGGCGTTGACATACCGTGATCAACGACGGTGGATGGAGGGTGAAGAGCTGGAAGTACAAGTGTTGAGGATAAGCAAGAAGGTACTTGGGGAGGAGCATCCAAACACACTGCTTATCATGGGCAATCGGGCATCGACATACAGACACCAAGGGCGGTGGAAGGAGGCTGAAGAGCTAGAAGTACGAGTGTTGAGGATAAGCAAGAGGGTGCTTGGGGAGGAGCATCCAGACACACTGACTAGCATGGGCAACCTGGCGTTGACATACCATGATCAAGGGCGGTGGATGGAGGCTGAAGAGCTGAAAGTACAAGTGTCGAGGATAAGAAAGAGGTGCTTGGGGAGGAGCATCCAGACACTCTGGCTAGCATGGGCGGTCTGGCAGTAGCATCACTTCAACAACAAGCAGATTTTTTTCTAAGAGATGTTCCAAGGTCGGAGTCCGAAGCCTCTATTGGGACCAATATTAAATAATCTTTAACTCAATTCAATCCTGCCTCGCCAGCCTCCTATAATAGAAATTAAATCGTAACTTTACTGATTGGCATAACTATGCTCTCTCTAACTTTTACGATTTTTCCGATGTGATTCAACCATGTTGTGGTTATGGTGATTCAACTTTTATGAGTCGACTTCGGTGGGTCGCTCTCGAATGCCCGCCACTGTAGTATATTGTTCTCCTACTTTTCAATGGCTGATAGATCTAGGGAAGGGGGCGCCTCCAGTTAGCCCTGAAAGCCTATAACAAGGTGCCAATTTACATCAATTAATAAGGCTGCAAAAGCATTTGACGTGCCTCTGTCAAAATTGAAAACACGCGTCAAAGGAATAAAACCAAAGGGAGAGAGAGATCTTAGCAAACTATCGCAAGCTTACCAATACCCAAGAATCTACTCGGAAAGAATGGATTCTAAATCGATAAACGAGGTCTTCCACCGCGTTATTCAGTATACGATATCTCGCCCAGCTTCTATTCCGTGCCCGATTGAATCAAAATAATGCCTCTATCGAAAAGTGGGTAGCTCGCTACGTTAACCGTCATCTAGAATTACGCTCCAAATATAACAGAAAGTACGATTATCGACGCCGACGCGAAGACCCCGAGACCACCAGCGGCCGGCCCAAACCCGCCTGCGACACCACACAGAAACAGGGCACCCCCGAGCAAGATATCCACAACGCCGACGAAACGGGATTTCAAATGGGTGTGATTTCTATGGCCAAAGTCATTACCGGCGAGGAAACAAAGGACAGCTGCGCGAAGTCTATTCAATCCGGCAATTGTGAATGGGTAACGGCAATTAAAGCTGTCAATGCTGCCGGCTGGGCCTGTGAGGTAGCGGGCGCTGACTTTACCACTACAACACAGGCCCAGAAGGCCTAATGGATGACCTGGCAGGTCATGATCCAGTCAGCGTACTATATGTCAGGTCCCTGACAGGGCCTTGCCGCCAAATACCAAGCTTCGAGAAGCTGCCAAGTGGTAGAAAAAGAAAAACGCAGCAAAAAGAAATTCATAGCAACTGGAGGGAGCATGACTGGTGCTGAAGGGCAGCAATGTATCCGGGAGCGTAAACATGGCGATGAGCATGATATTGAGGGAAATGGAAATTCAGACCGGGCCAAGTTATGAAGAAGATGTAGCATCTGTAGTCAACCTGGGCATAACAGGCTGACATGCCTTAACAAAGAATCTTATATATAAATTAATGGCTTCAAGAACTGTGGGTAAACAAAGCAGTAAGGCAGTGAGACATCAAGCTTGGAGATATCACAACCTCGACCACTGCCCACTTCTAGTAGAGAGACTGTCCGTATGCCTTACGCAAATGTGGTACCGGTACCGTGCAAAAATATGTCTTAATGCTTCTATGGTGGCGGAATCTTGGAACTTGCCCTAAAGGTTCAATTTTTTTCTGATTACGGTAGTAATCAGATAGCAAGCCCCGAAAAAGTGAAAAAGAAAGAGAATCCGAGCCAAATGGCTGCTGCTCTATGTTTTTGCATCTAAGGAAACCCAAACATGACTCGTCCAAATAAGCGAACAGTCTATCTTAGACGCTTAGGCCTGGAATGCTCTCGGCGGAAAAAGGCAAGATTGGAAGAACAAGATTCTGAGATCTCTTGTTCTAATACCGATTATGAGTCTGACGAGACTGATCTTGATTCTGATGAGTCTGGCTCTGATCAATTGAGCTTGGGGTCGAGTTTCGAAGCCGGGGAATCACGGGAGAATGATACACATCCATCCTCTACCGATTCCAAGGCGACATTGAGCTGGGAACAGGGAGCGGAGAAAGGATTGAGAGCTTCATACAACCGTGCAACTAATCGGTACCAGCTACATGCACTTGACTATCGGTACCGACAAGAGGGCTTATATAAGCAGCCACCCCATTAATCGGTACCGTCAAGAGCGCTTGCACCACTACTAGTACTAGTAGTACTGCCAAGAGAGCTTATATAAGCAGCAACTTGATTATCGGTACCGACAAGAGCACCACTGCACAGCGCACCGCAAAACAAGGTAGGTACACACTGCACAGCTATCAATACCAGCAGTGACAGGCGGCTAGAAGGCCTACTTCCATTCAGCCCACAGAAACGTTCACGCATCTAGTGTCTTTCCTTATTGACAACAGGGAGACACTCCTATCGCCAAGGTATATACTTCGATCTCAGACGACTCTCTAAAGGCTGGAAGCAAATAGCGATTATTGGTCGGCCATACAAGATACAGACCTAGGAAATCCTCGAGCGTTCATGGGATAATATATTACATTCTATCAATACGACGTTGTAATGCAAATTATTTTTTAGTGCCGTACCGATAGGAAGGCTGATACATACTAATTAGTAAATTGTAGGTACCGATACCGATAACCACACTTGTTAAGCAGTCTGCTTTCGATGGCCCAGTCCCTTTGAAGGAGCTTTTTATCCAGATATACGAAAAATGGAGCCAAGTGACTGCGAGAAAGGGCTTGACAATACCGTGTCCAGTATCTTTTACTAAAGAAGTAATCAAGGGAGGACGACGATAGGCACAAGAATGGGCGGATGCTTATAGCGAGTTTGAAACTCTGCGGGCACAAATCGCAGGTAAGGATGGCTGGGTTTCGCATGATGAATATGAGGAACCAATGCGCATATTTGAAGGAATTTAAAGATATGGTTTTATGTGGCCCGTGCATTCACGTCTCTTCCCCCTTTTCCTTCTCTCGGTCTCTCTCTCATTCCTCGTCATCCCTTTCCATTGCTATTGTCATCGGTAGCACTAGCTTCCTCGGTGGCATACGCCTTGTTTCGCCCTCCCTATTCACACTCTCACACTCTGCTTCTCATTACTTCTTCTCCTTAGATAGGGCCCCTTCAATGGGTGCGATTCTTGATAGAGCCTCTTCGATAGGAGTGACTGGTGCCCTGATTGATACCACCGACAACGTAGGTGTGAGCCGACAATGTAGGCCTGGGACCGACAACGTGGGTCCCCGCATCAATCAGGTGGCAGTCCCCTTCAGTGGGTGCGATTCTTAGATAGAGCCTCTTCAATGGGAGCGACCGGCACCCTGAGTATCTGACGTATCAAGCGATTAATTGCGCACTCTGCGGGCCGGTTATGCTTGGCCAATCAACGGTGGGCTTTCTACCGCACGCTTCTTACCTACATACCGGACGGGTGTAGTAGGCGCTGTTTCTGCATAGTTATAAAGACAGAGACAATATGGAGGGGTAAACTACACATACCTGCGTCCCGGAAAGTCGCCCAGGTTGAGACTAGGTGACACTCATCAATAGCAACAAGCCCGATCGGTCTCGGAAGTCAACATCACGGACTAACTCTAGGAACCAGTCCATCACAACTTGCTCGGGTGATGTTACTATATGCATATATTTTCCTTGAGAGTTATAGAAGGGATTTAAAAGTCCTTGGAGCGATTAGAACGGATATCACAATGAGTGTGTTGAGTAATGCTGCAAACCAGTTCCATACAATGCTTACAGCAGCCATGAACTTATAATTATGTAAGGGTAAAGAATACACTAATAAATGGATGGTTTTTAGAGGCATGTGTCACATCCGATGGCTGGCCGCGACGGCTGGCCGGTACCCGGTCCCTGAGACAGGGTAAGGCCTAGCCCTGTATCAAGATTCCCATTCTGGATCATACGCCTCCTTTTCCCGGGGGCGTAAATACTCCAATGCTCGGTACTGTGCCAACCTCCGAATACCATGTGTTAAAAACTCCCGATAAATGTCCATATCAAGGCGCATCGTCCGGGTACTGTCGAAATTGCTCGTGGTTTCCTGATATTCTTTTGGAAAGAGGTCGGTTATGTGAAGGAGAGGAAACGTCTGGTCATTGGGCGGTGGGAGGATTGTCTGTAAAGTCAGTGAGTCCTCTCAAGGAGTTTGGAAGACAAATCTTACAATTTTAGGCCCGCGTCTTGCCGGAATCTTGCCTTGGATCTCCCACATTTCAAGTGATGCATGTAAAGGACCAACCCAGTCTTCAGGACACACTTCTGTCTCTAACGAAATATAAGATTCCATATCGGAAGTTCCCAGTTCATGGTCATCATTTGGTTCCACGCCAGCTTCCTCCATCCCAGCCGGAGTTCCATACTTTCTGGCAAGATGACGAATTCGTTGCGACGTAATCCTTGATCTCTTAATGTGTCTCAGTTGGTTCTTATCCTCCTTTATATCTACCGTGACGACTAGCTGTACCTTGGCATCTGACCTCTAAAGCCATTGTTTCGCGTTGCTTACTAAATCTTCATAGCTTTCGGTGAAAGCTACCTCAAAAACAACGGTTGGAAGCTTATTCTCAGACCTCTTACCAAATACAAGAGCAGCGTCAACGGATTTGGTCCACGCGGACAGTTTTTTGAGATTGGAATCTGATGGGTAATATGCAGGGAGCCTTAATTCATAGGCCCACGGTCGAAGTATTGAGGCTTCGTCTTGATGTATAAATCCATTTATCACTCCGGAGGTGAAAAAATCGGACACAAAACCTCCAACGGCTTGATGAACAGGAGTCGGCATTGGGAAAAGTCCAAGGATTCCGCAGCTGGGGTTATAGTAGAAACCCCGGATGGCATGACGAATTGCTGCGTCCAGAGCTGATTGCACCGAGCTCATATAAAACAAATGCCTCGGCAACCTAACTTCTTTATAGATAGAAAGATCTTTCAAGCATTCATGGATGTTAAGGATGACTTTTGAGGCATCAGCAGGGGTGTCCGCAACATCTGCAGAGGTGCCCGGCGAAACACCCGCAGAGGTATCGGCAGAGGTTTTGCAATAGATCAAGGACACAGTCGCCCGCTGAGGCGATTTCACAGTCCGGCATGCCATAGTAAGGAATGGGGAAGAGACAAAGCAAAGAGGGAAAAAAATAGAGGGCAGGTAGTATTCTCGCTTCGGGAAAGCGTAGCCTAGCCGAAATCATACAAGGTAAGAGTGTTCCTATCAAGAGACAACACATCTAACAAAACCGGTCGCAAGTGGGCAGAGTCTCGATGAGATGAGGATAGCGGCGTTTTTGTCACATAATATCACGTGACGTTGCACTAGATAGGGACACGCTAAATTCTTTTATGATAAGTTAAGGGACGATCTAGAATCCAAAGGCGAAAAAAGAAAGAAAGAGAGAATACAGGACAGATCTACTACTTGTGGGTCATGTGCCCGAGCGGGCCGAGCCTAGTCTGTCACAGCTGGACGCAGTCGGGTTTTAAGCAACCAGCTTGCGAGCAATAGTCCCACAGCTCTAAAACATCTATTCGTAATCCCAATGGTTGTAGAGAAGGGCATGTAGGAAAGTAGGCGACGAGCTTGATGCCGTTCTATGAAATAGCGAGAGACAGATAACAAGAAAGGCGTTATGATCCATTGTATAAACTATGGAGAAATTAATGATATTGAAACATATATGACGTTAATAATGGTTGACGGACCAGGCTCGTGTCCTGTATTCTCTCTTTCTTTCTTTCTTTCTTTCTTCGCCTTTGAATTCTAGATCGTCCCTTAACTTAGTACGACGAATCCATCACTTTAGGTATGCTTTGGGCTTGGGTCATCACAGTATACAACGCAATCCAGCGACAATACATATTAATGAAACTCTCATGTAATGTGCTGAAAAATTTCCCAGATTGGGTCTTGGATGATTTTGCGCTAAAATTCACTAATGCGGCCGTAAATCCGCTAATCACGCACTAAATTATACCAAAATCAATACTTGTACAGGTGTCGAGGGCCCTTAGCCACCTTCGATTTCCAATATAACCCCCGCTGTGACGGTCACTGTACTGGGACTATTATTCACTTGGCAGTGTTGGCACCGAGATATTGTTTATAATAACTCCAAGATAAAGCCTATCGGTATCCTCGAACATTCAATACTTGTCTAGGAGAACCTCGTGCCTTTAAGCCTAAGGAGCAAATACCTTCTCGCTTCTCACGGTCGAACTTACCCAATCCCTTGTAAGACTCCAAAAGCTTGTCAAGCTTGTCTGAGAGTACCAGGGCTTATATAGGAAGGCTGATGTGGAGAATGTTTGGATCGCCAAATTAGCACGAAAGAGCTGGGGATTTCAAAATAGAGATACAGTCAGAGGTGTTGAGGTGTTGCGGTGGCAGATCGTCCAACGTTGAAGACTGCATTCTCATAGCAAAAAATATCCACGGGTAAGGGCCTTCCGCTCCAGGAAGTATCTATCTTCGTGCCAAATTCGGTCACAATCGTCTTCCTCCCATTGAATAAGATTTGTCAAGAGCAAGTGGAAGAACTGCAGGATCTTAATGCCAAAATCAGTGGTAGTTAACCTTGTTCATTAAGCGAAATAAATAACCCTCACATGCCTACGCCCTCGGTCGCAGTCTCGACTATCAACGAGCGTGCAATAATAAGCTTAACACCATTATCAATTAGTTTCCTGGGATAAGATTATATGTTTATCGTTATCGAAACATGATGATACACCGTGGATCTCTGTCAGGGGTGTCAGTCAGCTATTTCATACGTCATCTTTACTTCGAAGGAAAGATAATGGGTCTTCTCAGGGCTTTATAGTGAGGCAAGGAAATATCATACCGAGAACAAGAATTCCTATCAGTATGCCAGGTGGCACTGCAAGTGGCTGACTAATTAAGGATAGCCTAAATATATAACGTCATGTCTACGGCTACTTAGCTTTCCTCTGAAGCCAAAAGGAAGAGAAATCGTCGGCCAATTCAAGTAGCCATGGTTCGAAAATCACCTCCCACAGCGTCTAGATGAATTTCCTCGCTTAAAAAGACCAACATCCCCGAGCAGGCAAACTCGACATCTTTATATCCCAGGTACGGATCATAGATGCCAAGGCGAAAGATATGACTTGTTAACCACGCAATCAGCTAATTGGAGACCTCCAATTCATGAACATCCTCAGCTTCCACAAACTAGCCCTTCGAGACTTGCTTTCACGGTCGCGAGTGGGAGGTCATAATTTAAATGGATTATCTCACAGTTGAAACGGCCCCGGCCGAGCATGATTGGCGCGACTGTATTCCAGAGTCGTCAGTTCCAAGTAATTAGAGTAATTCCGAACCTATTTCGACGTTATCCAAAGGGGAATAATGCAATTACCTTTGTCTTTGGGACTTTATCAAACTATTATGGACTGATGGCGTCATCTATCAACCAAAGAGCCCTGCTCACCGACGAGCCCTCTATTTTAGCGAAATATGCCCTGTTCATCCGTGATTTTCTTCGAAACGCGACACTCAAATACAAAACTCGCTTGTCGTTCAACCTCTGTAGGGTTACGCACGATGGCTCTGAAACGACTGGTCGGAGTCCTCCCACTGTTAACCTGCTTTCCTTTCTCAGTAGCCACCCCTGAACCGAAGGTCACCATTGCAAAGGGACCTGGATTATCCGCATCAACCGGGTCTCCCACTCCATCTATCCGCAGTCACGCAACATCACTTCCCCATGTCTCCTACAGCGGCACCCCTACCGTAATAGGGGCTCTTAGCTACAGCCTTGTCGGAACGGGCATCCGCCCGTTACCCCCGAGTCCCGAGGCCACCACTTATCCAGGTGATGGGAACCTGCACGGCCCCCAACCAGCTCCTTATGTTCCAGCAGGGGGAATCGGGACAAATGGCACAATCCCTGTTTACAACGCAAAGAGCGACTTCGATTACCAATCATTGGTATGTCTGTTATCCCATGCCTTAAACAAATTTCTCACGTGATGCATCTCCATAGGCTCTTGCCCTTTACCAAGAATGGATAGAACTAGATCTTTTCCATGATGGTCTCTCTCGTTTTTCGGACGAAGACTTCATAGCTGCGGGACTCACCCCAGAAGATCGGTTTCTCATTCAGCATATGGCGGACCAAGAAGTTGGGCATGCAACGATGGTCAGCAATATTCTAGGGGCCCGGGCTCCTCAGCAGTGCATCTACAACTACCCGTATCGTACAGTAAAAGAGTTTATCGACTTCTGCCAGAAGCTCACTCGGTATGGTGAAGCTGGGGTTTATGGTTACCTTCCGCACTTAAATTCTCGTGAAGCTGCACAGCTTTTGCTTCAGTCCATCACCACCGAAGCCCGACAACAGCTCATCTTCAGGCAATTTGACGGTGTTTTCCCAATGCCGGAATGGTTTGAAGTTGGGGTGCCTCAGTCGTGGGCCTGGACTTTGCTCGCACCGCACATCAGCTACTGCCCTGCCAATCAGACCAGGTTAATCTGGCAGAACTTTCCGGCCTTGTTGATTCTAAACCAGCCGAATCCAGCACGCCGGAATGCTTCCTCAGGGTTTAACAATACTATCGAACCAGGCCTGAATACCTTGAATGCCACAGGGACGCCGCCTCCCGATTCCTGTCTTGATGCTCCCGATAACAACTGCCGTCCGGCGATTACGCAGAACCGGACCGCTCCACTGTCCTTCCCTGGCCGTAAAATTGAGCTAGCCTGGGAGGCTCCGGGAAAACTGGTCGGTCCCAACAACAGTTATATTACCTCTAGCCAAGCAGACGGTCCCAAATACGTCGCCTGGGTAACACAGCTTAACATCACTTATACTCCTCTAAATGTCACTAACTCGAGCCACGGTACAACAATCCAGCCTAGCCTAACAACTTTTGCGGGTGACCCAGCCATCAACTCCACTATGTTCATCGCCATCACTGATGACACTCCATATCTAAGTCCATTTAATCTCAGTCTGATCAATCCTCATGTGGTCGCCGGTCCGGCTCTGTATCAAGCTGGTTGAAAAGATTCTTTCACCCATCCTTAAAAGGGGTTTTGAGACTGTATGCTCCCCTGATTCACCCTAATCTATGGTGTGCTAAGGACGACACGGTGATAGCTATCCTAATATCCCTAGAGTCTTGTGACTGATGTTTGAAAGCTAAGTCTTCAGCTGAAGGCTAGGGGACTTGGGCAAATGCTAGGAAAATGGGCTCGCTTGACTTTGAAATATCTCTGCAATTGAACAAGGGTATGCGGTAAAGGAGCGGCAAAAAAAAACCTGCGAGCTTTCCCATCTGTACCGATAATTCACCCAGCTTCTGGGCAGCATTATCATGTAATCTTCATGCAATTCATTCCTTCAAGCTCAACTGACTATTACGGTTCCCAGTAAATATAGTATTGTATGGACTACAGTAACTGGCAGTCTATGTACAGACTAGATACCACACCCCGCTTTACAAATGTAGTTCATCGCTATAGGCGGTATATATCATATGCATACATACTCAACGTGTAAGAAGCCATCTGCGGTTGCCTTATCATATGTTGGAGAAACATCCACTGCTAATACATTATTTCCATATTCAATGTCCATATCTAGCCTTTGACTCTCTTTAGCCGGCACCGAGTGGAAGTGCAAACGCATGAATCGAGTGTCTGTCATGGCATCCATACGCATTATGTTTTATCTTCGCCTTGAAATTCTGTAAGATCTTGAATCGCACGCAAAACTCCTCATCATCCTCCAGCCAGTTTAGGTGCGCCTGGTGGCGGACACGAGGGAACATTAGATATGGGCTAGAGGCGAAAAGGGGAAGACACCCTTGGTGAAGCTCCAAAACAAGGGCCTGCGGAAAATCACTGGCGCCTACAGGCGGGCCCCAGTCAAGGCACTTGAAAAAGAGGCGGCTGTTGAGCCCCTCCCGTTAAATATGCGGAGCACTGCCCTGCGGTATGTGTTGAAGCCGGAGGCACACTCAGTGATGGAATTCACAAAGCAGGTATTATAATAACACTGGTGATGGTATACTAATCTCGGAAATTCGGATGCGACAGGTTGTAGAGTCAGCACCAACCTAGGAGGGGGCGGCAATTGCCACGGCCACCGAACCCGATAGAAGGCCTTCGAAATCAGGCGAGGGAGGTCATGAGGGATCCTACTAGTGCGTACGAGGCCGAAGCAGAGCAGCGTAGCAAGGCGACGCGGTAGGCGACAACGGGCAGCCGGAAACCAAGGGAGCCGAGAATCGGTAGATGCGGAAACACTGGTGGACGTCTGGCGGAGGGAGTGGGAGCGGGTCTCTGAGGGAAAGCAGGCCCCGGCGTGGCGGACCCCGTGGAAAACTCAACCTAAATAGGCCCGAAGAGTACAATGTACAATGGCCACTCTCCTTAGGACGGAGGCTATTGGCCTCAACGACTTCCTACACCGAGTTGGGTTCCAGAAGTAGAGGCGAGATGCCCATGCGGATGGGAGAGACAGACGCCCAAGCATGTGGTTATGTTCTGCCCTAACATCGCTGGCCGAGACCGCATGCTGGCTGATGCTGGCACCACAAACTATGACAAGGTGCTCAGCACAGGAAGAGGGCTAAAGGCAGTCACGTCATGGCTTATCTTCCAGGGGGTCCTCCCTCAATTCAGGTGCGCCAACGAGATAGCTGAGGAAGGCCGGAGTAGGTGGCGACCGCTTGAGTCGCTGGAATATAGGGGGGAGAACTGGGGGTTAGACGGATGATGAGGCTTCTCCCATAGCTGGCCTATGGACACAGTGATCACCAAGGATACGCGAAGTCAGAGGGAGCACAGGCAGTGGCCTCAGTGCACCGGCATATAAGGAGACGTAGGTTTTCCCGCGCACGTGGGTTTTGTCCTAACTAGAGAGTGCACTGCCTGCATGGGCCCAAAAGGGATCCGAATCGGGCGTAAAATAGATTTAATAATAATATATCCATGCGGTGCGAGGGAGGGATGGATGTGCAACAAAACGGGTGCCATCATGCTAGAGCATCGTCACCACGCTGTGGAATTAATGAATTCATTACATTTACGGCGGTCGGTACCTTCCCTTTATCGCCGTGCAGTGTAGGGTCCCATCACATCCTCCAGTTGATTTAAGATCAATCTGCATCCTCCCGGTCCCATCTATCTCCATCCATCTATCTATCCATCCATGCAGCGGTGCATCATCCGTGAGCGACCGCGCGAGCATCCATAGAGATTGAAAGCATCCTGGGTCTATTTGATGGAAGAGACGTCATCCCCAAGGTTGAGGACTTCAATAGACTCTTTAGACTATTCAACGGGTTCACAAAGAGACAAAGGAACCTGTATATGCCTGTTACGGGCCATCAGTTTCCTCGTGGATTTGCTTTCCCAGCGAACACTGACGAAACAAAGAACGACCTTTTCCACTATACTTCTGGCCGTTGGTTGTATGATGAGCAAAGCCAATTGAGAAGACGGTGCATTGAGTTCAATGTTCAAGTGCTCGAGTAATCTGTCTCACAAGTGCTTGGCACTCGATGCGTGGGATCGATTCTTCTTAGATAGAGCCTCTTCAATGGGAACGACTGGCACCCTGAGTATCTAACGTATCAGGCGATTAATTGCGCACTCTGCGGGCCGGTTGTGCTTGGCCAATCGACAGTGGACTTTATACCGCACGCTTCTTACCTACATACCGGACGGGTGTAGTAGGCGCTGTTTCTGCATAGTTATAAGGACAGAGACAACATGGAGGGGCAAACTACACATACCTGTGTCTCGGAAAGTCGCCCGGGTTGAGACTAACTCTAGGAACCAGTCCATCACAACTTGCTCGGGTGATGTTACTATATGCATATATTTTCCTTGAGAGTCATAGAAGGAATTTAAATGTCCTTGGGGAGCGATTAGAACGGTTGTCACAATAGGTGTGTTGAGTAATGCTGCAAACCAGTTCCATACAATGCTTACAGCAGCTATGAACTTATAGTTGTGTGAGGGTAAAGAATACACTAATAAATGGATGGTTTCTAGAGGCATGTGTCACATCCGATGGCTGGCCGCGACGGCTGGCCGGTACCCGGTCCCTAAGACAGGGTAAGGCCTGGCCCCGTATCAAGATTCCCATTCTGGATCATACGCCTCCTTTTCCCAGGGGCGTAAATACTCCAATGCTCGGTGCTGTGCCAACCTCCGAATACCATCTGCTAAAAACTCCCGATAAATGTCCATATCAAGGCGCATCGTCCGGGTACTGTCGAAATTGCGCGTGGTTTCTGATATTCTTTTGGAAAGAGGTCGGTGTAACACACGAAGCTATATAATGGACTAGGCCGTAATGTTGAGTATATACTCAACATTTCTTTGACCTTTTGGTCGAGTGGTGTAGCCCGTATAAAGGCCTAGCGGGTGCGCATTACAGTCGGTTATGTGAAGGAGAGGAAACGTCTGATCATTGGGCGGTAGGAGGATTGTCTGTAAAGTCAGTGAGTCCTCGCAAGGAGTTTAGAAGACAAGTCTTACAGTTTTAGGCCCGCGTCTTGCCGGAATCTCGCCTTGGATCTCTCACACTTCAAGTGATGAATGTAAAGGACCAACCCAGTCTTCAGGACACACTTCTGTCTCTAACGAATCATAAGAATCCATATCGGAAGTTCCCAGTTTATGGTCGTCATTTGGTTCCAAGCCAGAGTTCCATACTTTCTGGCAAATTGACGAATTCGTTGCGACGTAATCCTTGATCTCTTAATGTGTCTCAGTTGGTTCTTATCCTCCTTTATATCTACCGTGACGACTAGCTGTACCTTGGCATCTGACCTCTAAAGCCATTGTTTCGCGTTGCTTACTAAATCTTCATAGCTTTCGGTGAAAGCTACCTCAAAAACAACGGTTGGAAGCTTATTCTCAGACCTCTTACCAAATACAAGAGCAGCGTCAACGGATTTGGTCCACGCAGGCAGTTTTTTGAGATTGGAATCTGATGGGTAATATGCAGGGAGCCTTAATTCATAGGCCCACGGTCGAAGTACTGAGAATTCGTTTTGATGTATAAATCCATTTATCACTCCGGAGGAGAAAAAATCGGACACAAAACCTCCAACAACTTGATGAACAGGAGTCGGCATTGGGAAAAGTCCAAGGATTCCGCAGCTGGGGTCATAGTAGAAACCCCGGATGGAATGACGAATTGCTGCGTCCAGAGCTGATTGCACCGAGTTCATATAAAACAAATGCCTCGGCAACCTAACTTCTTTATAGATAGAAAGATCTTTCAAGCATTCATGGATGTTAAGGATGACTTTTGAGGCATCCGCAGTGGTATTGCACAAGGCATCAGCAGGGTGTCCGCAACATCTGCAGAGGTGCCCGGCGAAACACCCACAGAGGTATCGGCGGAGGTGTTGCGATAGATCAAGGACACAGTCACCCGCTGAGGCCATTTCACAGTCCGGCATGCCATGGTAAAGGAAAAGGGGGAAAAAAATAGAGGCCACGTAGCATTCTCGCTTCGGGAAAGCGTAGCCTAGCCGAAAGGTAAGAGTGTTCCTATCAAGAGACAACACATCCAACAAAACCGGTCGCAAGTGGGCAGAATCTCGAGACGGTGAGTAGGTGAGCCTTGCAAGAGGGGCTTTCACCGCTGACAGAGGGAAAGCATTGAATGAGAAGGAGAAGAGAGGGAATGCGAGAAGCGTTTTTGTGACATAATATCACGTGACGTTGCACCAGATAGGGACACCCCGCTAAATTCTTTTAGTATAAGCCCGAAAAACTGTTAGCCGCATCATCATTTCACCGTCAGTATCGCTAACGCCAAACTTCAATAAATAGAATACATCGTAGTCAAGCCTGAAATTCTATTTCTTATATTGAGCATACAGAACCTATAAAGGAAACTGTTCCCAAACCGCTACTAGTCATTCATCCTCATCGTTGGTAGTCTCTTCCAAGTCACTACCTTCAGTGAATATCGCGTGTTCAACCAAGTAGGCAAGATAGCCATCTTCATCAGGGTTCTCCGGCCGAGGCTGTCTTTCTGGCACTGGAAGGAAGAGCGCAGCAGTCAATATGATATACTCCGGGTCCCTTGAATTTCCTCCAGTTCCTCCTCTTCTATAATCTGCTTAGCGTCATCCTGGGTATCCTCTATCTCTATACGATCATCCAGGATCGATGAACCAACCATACGTCTCAGTGGAGACGAGTCGAGAGTACTTGAGATGGAACTGGCGGAAGGCACAGCACGAGGCAGGGGACGTTTAGGCGTCTATAACTCGTCATTGGAAAACGCGCTCCATAGAAAAAATAGATCAATTGTAGAACTCAACCTGAGGTTCCAAATGAGCTAAATTTTGTCATGATTACTTGATGTTGAGGGCACGGAGTGCGTTACCTCAGTTTCCTCAGACTATAGATATCTAGACTGGTATAGCTCCTCGGCAACATCACGTGGTGGAACAGCTGAGGGAACTGAGGTAAGGAGTGCGAGTTGGAAGTGAGCTGAATTTTAGTATAAGCCTGAAAAACGCATACAGCCAATGTTACTACTACTAACACTTTAGTGTCAGCCCACCAACCATGTTCCCAGCTTATTACTTACCGCCTAATAAATCGCCTAGATTCAAGCCCAAAATTCTATTCCTTACCTATACGAGGCCAAAGCCTCATATTGGCTGTTGTAGAATAATAATCTTTCTTTAATGGGATTTGGAAAGGACACTCTTTTGTATGCACTGCAATGTCTTCTCCCGAGTCCTCATCACTAGCATTTGTACCGACAGCACCGCCCGGTATAGCTTCACAGGTCGAGAATCCCGAATCTTTTAACCTCGCTGGCTATCGCGGGATAGAATGACAGTTGTTATGAGAGAACTTCACGCTCAGCGCATGGGCGTCGGTACATTTATTCGTGCATGGGTCGAGCAAGACTGTCAACAATAGACTCTCCGTATTAGCTTGTTATGGAATTTTGCATCTGCGGATCCCATTTTGCGTGATGTGTTTGACCGTGACGAAGACAGTGTCGATCGAACACTCGAGGCTTATGTTGTTCATGGGTTTAACGGTCTTAATCAGTCGACCGTTCTTTAATCAATTCACGGAGGAAGGCCAGCCTGAGGACATTCAATGTGTAAATGGGCATACGGAGCTGGAGAGGAGCGCGCCGATATGATTCGGGTTTTCTTATGTGAATTCTCCAACACTCACGTGCACCGTCAAGCGGCAAGTTATTGAGGTTCTTTCTGGGCTTGAGATTTGCGATTCATTTCGACCATTGAACAACTTATATGATCGGATTGCGGATAAAGGAGAGGTAAGCAGCTAGGACCTACGCATGAATACACCAACGATCTAATAAGATGGTTATATCTAGGACGAGCTGCCATCGCAAGCCTGTAATTTGCGAGCTGTTGTGGTTTACGACAATTTCAACTTTTTAGACCGGGTACGAGGTCAGACACTTGGGAATTACGACTATAATGTAGCACCAGAAAAAACCTCCCCATTCTCCTTATTTGACTTGGTTCTATTGAGGAAACCGTTTGTAGGGTGGGCTTCAAACGGAATGAAAACCGCGGCAAGAACTTGGGGTCGCGTTTAGGGGGGTAGGATCCTTCTTACAAGTTCATATCTAGGGAAGAGCGAGAGCGCCAGAGACGATATAGAGACAGGCGCAGGCTCTGCCCTTACGAAAATACGGCGAAAGTTCGCTAGAACAACCGCTAAAGATGATCACCTTTAATGCATTGGAAATGCTGTGGAGCTTGTGCTTGGTTTCCAAGGGAAGCTTGACCAGAGCCTATTCTGAAGCCCTTAGTGGTAACAGTGTCTGTATGGTTAGCTTGAGCATAGTTATTGGCAAGTGGAGAGCTCCATTATGGAGAACCAAAGAGGATTCAACCCCTGCTACTCAATGGTCCGGCTCTGTCCTGTGCCTCGGGAAACCGACAGACAAAGTTTCGCGAGCAATTTTGTTCCAGAATCACCAGATTCTGTGCCTTACTATCAGGTACCAAACTATATAATGGACTAAGCTGCTATGTTGAGCATACGCTCAACACTTCTACGACCTTTTATTCGAGTGGTACCGCCTGTATAAAGGCCTAGGGTTTGGGTATCACACTTACTAATATCAACCCACTAACTGGGAAACGCGAGATAGCACTTATAAGGCCGGCTTCTTACTCCCCGATGACGTTCGATCGGCAACTATTGCCACCGACAACAATACTAGTAGCAGCCGCGACTTTGGTACATTTTCTAAGCAAAGCAAGGATAGTTAGAATTCAGATCGCCAGTCTTTCTCGGCGCTCCGGACTCATAAAGTACGGACGAGGACCTCCCGAACCCATGGAACACATCTCTCACAGCCCGTCATGCAAGGCTCGGTCACGGAAGCCGCCTTCGTGATCGGCATCAAGAGGAACAGCGACGTAGTCAGTATGGCCTCATACGCACCCTCGCTGCAGAAAACAGTGGTTACCAGTATACCTGGCATGTAGGGAAACCTTCGTTTGGCTGACAGTAGAAAGGAGAGGAGCTGACTTACCCCAATCTGATCATGTTCAACCCGAATGGGATTGTCCTCTCCATAAGCTATTATGTGCAATAGTTATTGTCGGGTATATACTCAAAAATCTGTGAGCTGGGTAGCTTAGTAAGACGCCCCACCGTCACAAATCGCTTAGCGCCATTCGAAATAGGCAAAGCTCCCGTTAAAGTAGTCTTAATATCACGTCAGAGGGACCCGGTACACGTAGTCATAAGGCTAGTAGTTCTGTCACGACATAATTTCTAGTTCTCTATATAGCTAGCCTGTCACATGTTATAGCCTGCCACTATATAGTAGTTGCTATAGCTAGCCCTGCTCAAAAGCAGCTGACCTTGCTGAATACATGACCATACGAGGTTTAGCGCTGTATTAGTAATGTGAGGAACTTCACCGGTTCAGGAATAGATCGGCAAGTTCACCTTTTCCTCAGTGTTCTGTATGATAATAGATGCCCTAAATACAGAAGTCACAGACATGCATGGAACACACAATTGGCCACTAAGGCCCGACCATTCCTTATATAGAATTAATCTCCTCTGTAATGAATCAAATTTTGGTAACACTCTGCAAAGCACCACAGAAAAGGCAGTTATATCGGGGTAAAGAACTCCACCACCACTGTCTGTATGATAGATAGATAGCCTTATCGTTATTCCTGCGTAATCACTCATATTGATCCTTCCAGCTAAATGCTTAGAGCATCAGAATGGGGGTTGCTTTGATGAAGCCAATGATATATCTAATTGGGTTTTCCGGCGAATCAATATAAGTAGCTATAAATTAACTCGTTTGATTCGGAGCCAAAATCGAGAAACGGGTGTTAGTAATAAAGCTTCCCTGACTTTTTTACTCTATAACTATAAAATATGCTGGCTTCCGAATTCTTTTTCTTTTCAAGTGAAGAACATAAACATTCTCAACGCCCATGGTCACACATCGTAGTGCCTTTTGGTATCCCCTACAGTTCTATTGGATGCCGGTTTATTATCAAATAATTATTCATACCAGCCCTTGACCGGGGGGCTAAGTCAAGTGTAGAAACTACTACCATATGTAACCTTTTTGCCTACGATCGAAGATAGACTAATCCCGAAAAGGAAGGAACGCTATGATTCCCTGGCCCGTAATGATAAACCCGCTAAACAACTATCATACTACTATGTTTGGAAGGACGTGAGGCGAGCCGGAAAATCAAACCCCTTCCCAAACGTATTTAGGTTTATTCTCTAGGATAACTCTAGATATGCCTCCTCAAATTTTTTGATTCCAACATGCTGCCAGTGGTAGTTTATGTAATCTGTGTCAGGAGCCTTTATTCGGTTATGGCTCGTGGTGATCAGTGGCTACTCCTGGCCCTTCAGGCAGAAAGTATGGGTCTCCAATACTGGAAAGTTGTAGAAACCCAAAGATTCGGCATTTATCTTGACTCTAAGTAACTTATATAAATCATGCATGCATTGTTATTGACGCTATTTGATGTGATGCCAAGGCGGGGATAATCTTGGCGAGCCAAGATGCAAGAACCATACAACCTTACTCCTCATAAGCCGCAGGCCATGTTCGGCTTCGGAGTTACGTTATGTGGAGCGCCATTTCCGTTTGGGTCAGGAAGGGAAAGAGCGGGCAGAAAAATAGGCGCAGCCACCTTTCCTAAAATGACCCTATCGGAAACCGATTGAGTGTTCGTTCAGTTCAGTACACACCGCTCGCGTAGTAGCTCCGCCCGCTTTGGCTATACGCTTTTTGTTATTATTAACTTTGTCAGTCACGCATAGTCCCCAAAGTTATCCTTCTCCGGTAGAGGATTTGATGTCTCCAGTTCCTATTAGTCAGTTCCTTTTATCCCTGTCGGTACAACCAACTGTTGCGGATACTAGTAGCAACCTGAACGGTAGGAATATACCGGTAATTAGTTTGAGACAATGAAGATTGTCGGTATAACCAATGGTCTTTAAGTGGGTGCATTTTAGGGTCTTGCGCAATGCGAGCCGGCGTCTCACCTGATGGCAACTTGACTACTTCTTTATGCAGCACCAACATCGCATCAAGGACCTCACGGAAGATTTGACTGGTAGTTGATGACGAGCACTGGAAGCGATCACAGGCAGCGCGGAAAGAGGCACCTTGACAAACAACATAAAGAAAAGTAAATAGCTTCTGTGCTGCTCCATGGCAGCTATTGCTCCGTTGACCCAGATTGTTATTCTTTTCTATATATTGTAGAAACCAAGCTGATAGAGCTTCGAACGTATCTTTGGATAGTCCAAAAATATTGGGTATATTCTGATGATGGCTATCTTGGAGCCACGCTGTATATGTCTCACCTTCAAGCATGTTGGCACTGTCTTCCCGATAGTTGTACTGTGAGCGTACGCCAGTAGACAGGCCAAAAAAGCATTTGTCAACATGACCAATGGCTTATATAAGCGCCGCGTGCACCAGTAAGGCATGATACTCTATTAAATCGTCAAGATCCTCGCAGGTAAGATTGCTATCAGACTCGATGCCGCCAGTAGTAAATTGGTCTGTCATAGTAATGAGAAAAAAATGAACAAGCGAGTGATGAATCATGAAATACTAGTGGTTGCCAGTTAGAATATTAATTTGTGTATATGGCTGGAGACAATTGTTTATAATTATCGTTGGTGATGCATTAAGTACAACTTTTAGTACAAACGGACCTTTTAAATACCGATTGTAAAATTGAAGTTCTCGGAGTTCCGACAACTCCATTATGGAAAGCGGTGTACGGGTACGCGCGGTTGCCGCGACTGATTCCGTCCACCCAAACGGAACTCTGTGCCCAACCGAACAGGAGACCCGTTTCCGTCACGTTGGGCCCGCTATACCTCTAACGGCTAGCATATCCAAACGGAAATGGGAGTAAAAACTCTGAAACCGAACATGGCCTTATCCTTTTCCGGTTGTTTAATGATCAGCATGAGCCGTAACCGAAGGCCAAGCTTCTTGCGCAGATACGTAGCTACCAGCATGTTGGAATTCAAACATTCAAGGTATAGCACATACATAGAGATTATCCTAGAGAATAAACCTAAACATTGCTAAATTGAAAAATGGGTTGTGTTGAATGATCAAAGTGCTGGAAAGCGTTAGTTAGATAGTGCGATCTATGTTTGTTATTTGAAGGATGCTGATATTCGTATAATCCTCGGAAATACTATAGACCGCTTCCGCCGCAATTTCTACCAGGCCAAAGTGAAACTGAAAAGTCGCATCCTTTAGAGTATTACGAAGAACATTATAATGGTAAGGTTAAGTTTGTCAATTAACTGATACTATTTACAGCTGTTGCCCACAAGGCTAGGCTGCGACTAACCTGACGCACAATAATATAAAACCTTAATTCAATCTAACAGAAGGGAGTTTGATTTTCCGGCTCGGCGAACGTCTAAATATAGTACATATATAAATGCTTTCGTTTATAGCCGCCAGGTTCAGAGTGCTTATATTTAAAGAATCTTGGGATGATTGTGTTCCGAACTTGGGATTTCTTCTTTACCTATCTTTCCCCCTTCTTGCCTCTATCGAGTATTCAATTCCACGGGTAGAAGAGAAAGAAAAGGCACGAATACTATGTTATCCATACATTACTTCTCTCCACGGTCCCCCATTATTCCTCTTTATCTTTCCCTCAGTTGTAGAACCATACATAAAGACGGAACAAGAAGGCAAAACGGAGTAAGAAAAAAAAACAAAAAAAATCAAAGGGTATAAGTTGTCCTGGACATTCCCCAGACGCCTGTGCAAAGTTAAATAATATAAAAAGGATTTCTCTTTTCCGGTCATAATGATTGGCCGGTAACGTATTAAAAGGCGGAAAATAAACTATGGTCTTAACGTTAAGGAATCGAAAACAGGTGTTCACCGGTCCTGCCGTAATCCATACCAGCCGTTCATACAGAAGCTGTTTCAACGCCCATAAACGATAAGAAATCCGTTAAATGCGGCCGTTGCGTGCGTCAATTTCTATCTCGATCCGTAGTAAGGGTTCAGGACTTCCAGGAGAGACAGACGCGGAGAGAGGAGAGTAGGGAGGCATTGGGTCATTATCATTATTAACATTCCCTGAACACACCGATAAAGGCTCTTGCACTAGCTCATAACCAACACTAGGCATGCACGTTGGCGGAGCGTTAAGCAGGACCAACCCGATCGAGGCTCTCGAGATGCTCCATCTAGTGCATTTGCTCTAGCTCTGCATAGTCCGGCAGGGGGGCCAAAGGCGGGCCGTGATATTCCGTGGTGCTGCCGGTATCGATGGTGGAATAACCCGGTGGACTGGCAGGGACGTCGTCATAGACCGGCGGCATCTCCTCATCCCAGCTAATACCCAACCCCGTCCGCTCCGTCACATGGATGGGGAAGTGCATCCGCAGCACGCGGGCCCCCCCTGTCGGCGAGGGCGTCACATGCCGACTAGGACAGAATTCCTCTACAATAATCAGTTCAACAGCCAAACTGTGATCAACCTGCCACCCGCCCGGGACACTGAGATTGCATACGGGGTTGCAACCCGTCCGAATGGACGCATCAAGTTCCACCGTAATCTCCCCGCCTGCCGTATCGAAGTCGGTCTTCCACCCGCTCTTTTCCTCGCCCCGGCCGATGACTCGGATCTCCTCGTGCGAGATGCTCTTTGTGCTCGAGGTAACTTTGTGAACATGCTTCACGCAGGGAGTCGACGTCACGGCCTCGTGCTCCTCAATCCGCCAAACCATTTGGCACAAACGCCACCGGGTCCCCTGCTTCGCCCCGTTCTCAGCGATGCCACTGACGTTCATCTTCAGGGGAAACGACCCAGTCGGGTGGATGACGGCAGGGAGGGCGAATCGCGAGGCCACGTTCGTGGGCGGGAAAATGCGGATGGAAGTGCGTTCATGGCCGGGAGGGATCGCTCGTTGGATGGTCAGGGGAATGCGCAGAGTCAGTTCCTCGCCGGTTGAGGCGACTGCACGGGTAAAGAGGCCGTATTCTACGCTACCCAGAACCCCCTGCGCACTAGCGGGCAACTTCCCAGGGAAGAGATAGCTGAATGGGAAGTCGTGATCCCCGTGCTTGAGACGGATCGGTTCCGTCAGGAAATCCCACCGCCTGAGCTCCTCCGTCCGCACGGCGCAGTCAGGGCAGCCTCGTGATATCGGCTTCTTGTTGGTGATGCAGAAGGTGAGAACAATGTCGAGCTTGTTCAACGTGATTTCGCCGGGCGTTTCGGGAACGGTGACTCGGAGACGACCGGAGAACAGGGCACCAGTCGAGTTGGTCGGGGTGCCATAGAAGACCAATGGGGGAGATTCCGTGATGATGGTCAGCTTTGTGGGTGGCGGGACATCCCCTTTGTTGTTGTCGCCCTCCTTTGAGCGCCCTGGCCGTCCAAGGTTGAGGAGCTTGTCTTTATAGACGTGGTCTCGATGCGGACGGATGAGGTGGTCCATGGAAAACGACAGGCGGCGTTCGGAGGTGAAATGGTTCTCGAAATTCGGTTTGGTGGACGAAGGGATGTCATTGACTGATGAGGTTGAGGTTGTAGAGTTCGTGAGCACCCGGGAGGGTGGTGGAGAGGTGCGGACGAAGCTGGACAGCAGACGGCCCGGCATTGCGGAAGAATGAATGAGAGTTCCTGTTTCACTATGAGGCCAATTGCGAGGTTGCGGGAAATATCCGAGCCAAGGATGATGCCGGGTAGTTCGGAATCGGAATCTCTCCTGATCCAGATAGGCTCGTTCGCGGTATGACGGAAAGCTGGAGAATCGATGGGCGCGGAGAGGAGAACCGGTTCCAACGGCAGATGCCGTTCGGAGGGTCAAGCCGGGAGAGATTGGGATTGCTCAGTCAGGATTAAGGGAAGAAAGGGACAAACAAGGGTGGTGAAAGGGGAATTGGTGGATTTGTATGTTCGGTTCAACCTGGGGAGATCCAGAGCGGGCGGGGCACGGATTGACTGCCTGAGGAAGAAGGGGCTGACTGGTTCTTTTCCTCCTCATCCTGAATCGAGGGCGGTGATTAATCAAGTTTTGTTCGATCCGGGTCTCGCCTTGGCGGCTTTTTCGGGCTTTTGTCTGGCGTTCCAAAGCTTGGGGGGGTTTTTGGTTTTTTTCCATCCGAAAGAAAGAAAGAAAGTTGCCCGAAAAGGGTTTTTTTGCCTCACTTCGCCTTAGAGGGATTTATTACGATACGATACGATACTAGTCCTGGGACTGACCAGTATTTACTACTCTATCGACTCTCTCTCTACTTCTGGATGGCTATGCTATCCCTTTACTAGAAAGTCGAATCACTCTCGCAGATTACACCTAATAAGATTAGCGATAAAGGATCAGACACCATAATATCAGAATAGGTAGAATAGATGCGACCTGCTCTCCGGGTTCGTCGGATGCCTGGCAGATCCCAATCCTTCTCTCCCCCCCCTCCCTCAGGTATGGTATGGTATCACTGATGATTTTGATATGATTAGCGTCAAGGTGATCGCCCGGTCCACATCTGCAGCTCATCCTCCTAACTAGTAGCAACTGTAGAGCATTCCCGAAATGGATGGCATCATGCAGCGTCAAACAAGCTTTTCCCCGCAATATCGCTAGAGTCACGGTTTAATTCTTAAGTATATGATTCCCAATCTCTGCTACGATCTCTCCCTTTTCGAAGAAGGTTACTCCTGATCATCTAGTCCACGTGGATCCCTTCGGTTCTCGGGTTTTGTTGTTTTCAAGCTTTTGTCGGAGCGGTTGGATGCGGGTCGTTGCCCGCTGCCCTTCCGCCTGTTGACCGTTTCACCATCTTTGGTGTCCCTGTCGTGATCCCATGGCGCATCCAGCCAACGGGAATCCGTTCTTCTCCTCCTTCCTTCTTCGCGTCAGCTTCCGCCATGGATCGAGAACCCGACGTCATCTTCACCATCAGTTTTGATGTGTCACAGCAACGGCTGCCATTGGCTGGGATCGTTGAACCGACCCGGTCAGGTGCCCGTCCCCATCACGTGGAGTCGAGCATGCCATGACCAGTCGGTTTTGTCACGTAATAATAATCTCATCCTCCACGGCTCACCATCATCATCATCATCATCATCATCATCATAATTAATAAACTCTACATCGACCAGCATTTCGACCCGACTTTGATACATCATTGCGTATGTCCGGCCCGAATTTACTAGTGCCGAAAGGAAGAACAGAACGCCCAGATCCTAACAACGTATGCCATCATCAATCATATAGTACCTCTTGTTCTGCCTCTCGATCAGATCGGAGTCATCCGATCCGTCTTCGATATCCAGATGGAGAGATCCCGAACAAATCTCGATAATCTCTATGATGTAGAAGTCCGGGAATCATGATTCCCCAGCCGGGGTACCGAGCTTAAGCGGATGTGTACCCAATCCAGACTAGCTCCAATTCACTCCATACGCATGATGGATCTTACTGCTTATTCCATCCATATGGGTAGATGATACATTAATTCCTATAAAATATATTGTCAGTACATGAACTAGTAATATGTACAGTACACATACTGTGCCACTACAGATCATCCTTACTAGTTCTTAGTAGCCCTGTTCAACGGTCGGTCGGTTGTGAGGTATGATTCTTTTTGTCTTTTTGGGTCAGCAGGGTTCTCGACCAGGGCCCATTTCTTCCCGTGACTGGAGTTTAGTTCTCATTACCTAACAACAATCATCATCATCATTATTCAATCAGCAATTTCGATTTGTGATCGGCTCGCTCCAGTCCCGCACCAAGTGATGTGATACAACAATCCTACAGATCAAGCCAGTACTCCAAGAGCCCGTGCCCTGCGCGCATTAAGTAAGGGGCGTACCACCCATCTATCTGCACATAAATGGAATGAGCATTTAAAATGGTGAAATCACAGACCAAATTCCCCATTCCACCATCCACTATAGGAGCTGCCTCATCCCGCTATGATGTCTCTCAGAATCGGTGGACAGCAAACGGACGGAAATCAACCCACTGAAATCTAGAAAGAGAGCCCTGCTGTGACCTCGAATGAACCAGAAATCCTGATCTCCTATAGAAGGACACGTTCAGCGCTGCTGCTCCTGGATTTGGCATGCTTGTCTTCAGCTGCTCCAGTACCTACCTGATGTGGCTTAGTCGCTGTTCCACCAAGGATGCCGGGCATATGCGCCAAGCATTGGATTCTTCTCTCATCCTCCTTGGCCTTTTCGGTTTCTTCCAGATCCATCGGGTGTTGATGTCCCAGACTAGATCTAGGCCAGGAAACTTGCCATTCCACTCTTCTACCTTTCTTCGTGCCACGGCTTTCTTAACCGGTTGTGAGAGTCACCATGCTATTTCTTTTTCCAGCCAAGCTATATTCCCTGGGTCTTCAAATCTGGAAGGCTTCACCGATCCTAACATAGGAATCACATACATTCCCAGAAAGGATTAAACCGACGGCAATCGTGACTGGATTGTTGATGTGTTCTCTATTCACACCAGGGAAAGAAGATTCGTTCTCCAGCATCGCAAGGTTTGGCATATTCCGTGCTAGTGGAAGAGCGTTTCCTCAATAATATTATTTACTCTTTTCCCCCGTCTTTATTCTGCAGCAGATTTCCCGGATATGATCATACTTAGAAACCTGATGGCTCTAGCCTTCAAGAGCACTGACACTCTTTTGGTAATATGAACAAAAATAGCTATAATCCACCAGTTTCTCCTCCCTTGCAAGCCGGACCAAGTTTAAGTGCCTAAATAACTCATTATCGACATTTTCTACACAAGCCCCGGGCTTCTCCCCAGACTTCAACAGTTCGATCATCGCCAGGTTTTCCTGATCATATAGTTTGAAGCCTCAAGACTAGCTCTGGGGACCGACGCGTCACTACGGCTTGTTCCACTAGCGCATTTAGTAGGGTCCTACCATTCTTAGCTATCAAATCCAAATCGGCATTATTCTCGAGCAAGGACCGGGAAATTCCTATATTCCCCTCCTGGGCTGCTAGAAATAGTGGTGATTGACCAAGATGATTTTATAATTCGGACCTAGCAACAGTCGGATTGCTCCCTCGTTTCTCTCCCAGGTAAGCGCATATATTAGTAGCGTCCGGCCTCAACTATCCTTCAAGTCTGGTTCGACAGCTGTCCTTAGCGAGGTCCGAATCTTCGTCTCATCGATCCCAGACATCTGATTGACTGCCACTAATAGTGGCGTTCGACAATGCCTATCTCTCCAGTTTGGTCCCGCTTTATTCTTTATCAAGACGCGGACCGTTTCTGCTTCTCTTATATAGAATAGTGGCGTCTGACGACCATCACCCGCTTGAGAATCCGGATTAGCACCATTCTCCAACAAAAACCAGACTATTTCTGTATGTCCCTCCCAAGACGCTGCGAATAGTGGAGTATAGCTATCGACGTCTTTAGAGTCCGGGTCTGCGAATTTCAACAATAACCACTCAGCCATCATCTCGAGTCCCAGTCGGGCTACATGGAATAGTGGAGCACGTCTTCAGAATCCGGATAAGCACCATTCTATAGCAATAACCGGAATGGTGGCAAGCATTTTCGTAAGGCGGCATAGATTGAGAGGGGTTCGATGGAATATCATGTCTTAAGATTCTAGATTAGCGTCATTCTTTATTAGAAGCTTGATCGATGTCCTCTTCGAACCGCCCACAAGAGTGGAAGACAAGATTCATCATGAATCCTATCTCTTCGCCATCCTAGTAATTGTAACCGTAGTATTTGTAGAATGATCCTCGCAATTTGGGTCAGCACCATTCTCCAGCAGAAGTTTGATCATCGCCAGATGCATTTCTCTTGTTACCCATGTTAATGGCGTACCCCTTGATGTCAGTTCAGTAGTAATCACATTTGCGCCTTGGCTCAGTGACCTTTTGAGTTATTTGCACGTTCCCGTGCTTTGCAGCCCATAGTAAAGCCAAGCTATTGAAGTTTCTACATCATAATAATAGAGGTAGGTGTTTAAGAGGCAGGGGGCTGCTCTCATGAAAGAATTGATGGTACTCAGCGAGTCCAAGCGTTTTGCCACAATCAATCAGCAGCTTATCTAGCAAAGCACGAAGCCCGGTTGGAAAGACAAATGGACAAAATGGAAGATTTGATGGTAGGGAAGATCCCGTTTCTGATCGTGAATAATGAGGCTTAGAGCATCAACTTGTTAACAATGAGTTGGAAATGGGAAGGCAAGAGCTTTCAGGGAATCTGGGGATATTTATGCTCTCCCCATTCCTTAATACTC
This sequence comes from Pseudotulostoma volvatum, assembly GCA_019804575.2. NCBI lineage: Eukaryota > Fungi > Ascomycota > Eurotiomycetes > Eurotiales > Elaphomycetaceae > Pseudotulostoma > Pseudotulostoma volvatum. Next base: position 29,072 of record JAHQZX020000315.1, on the reverse strand, counting down.
TATCTCTAACATATCTGCCGGGACATACGCTCCATATGATCATGAGGATTCCCTCTTTCCAAATATTATTGGGGATATTCCCCCAACCACCAAAAATTCCATAGAAAGAGATCAACAAGCTTGCCGAGCAGCACAACTAACTGAATAACGGTTACGGCTTGTTTGCAGCCCCGCTCTCCGGGTAGGGAGGAAGGCTTGCGGATATTCTGATTCAGTTCAGTCATATTTGCCCGGGCTATTCATTGTTTTCATGGGGAATGTGATATGATTAAAGGTATATAATCAACTTAAGAGGCATGTTTAACGCAGCGCAACCCATAGGCATATAAGATCAACCGTCAGGGCCCTAGTCAAAATCCTGCTATGTAGTATGTAGGAATAATATAGGCATTATTTTTTTGTGGCTGTGGGGAATAAGCAATAAGAACTATTTTCTATACTGGGGCATATCGCTCATTCATGGAACAGCCGAAGCTCCCTCTTTAATCGGACTGTCGGCTGCGATCCTTTTACAGGTAAACACCCGAAACCTCCCTAGGACTGTGGCTATCACAAGACACAGCAAACGTACTGGGCTAGCCTCATATATCTCATCCTCGCAAGGTATCCATTCAATGTCTGTGATGGATGGTATCGTAGCTGCAGCCTTGCAGATAAATAGATTCCTATCATCTTCCTCTCCTCATCACACCATCATTTCGTTCCTATCAGTGGGTCAGCTTTCTTGATGTCATACACTTCTCCAATTCTCTTCGATAGTTCATCTTGAGGCATTGTACATGTAACACATGTTTGAATTTTGTCTCCTTCGCTCATGTCCTACTCTCCTTCCCATCCTCATCACTATCGTCCCTTATTGTTTGCGCTATTGGTGGCATCGGCTTCCTTGATGATATACACTCCAGTTGCTTATCTGGTGGCACTGCGCATCTACAGCACAAATTCTCTTCGCCTGAAATGTCGTTTTCCACTGTAATATTTCCTTGCCTCATGATGTCTTACTCCCCTTCCCTTTCTCATCGCCATCATCACTTCTCTACCAGTGGCAAATATCCTTTATTTTTTCCAGCTCTCTTTCATCTTGCATCTGCAGCACCCATCTCCCTGACTCGAATTGCGATTTTCAACTACAAGCATTTTTTCCTTTGCTCGTAAAATCCAGCTCCCCTTCCTTTCTGCGTTAAAAGTATTCCCTCTCTCAAGTTGAATGCCCATCGGCAACTGACACTAATGCCCGAGTCGATTGTACCACAGGCTCTACAGGTTCTGGGTCCGTTTACACCCCCTCGAGGTGATATTGTATTAGATGATGTTATGGAGCACGACAATACTGTGTACAATGGCCAGGGGGGAAAGGACAGGGCATAAAGGAACGGATTCATAATAATGAGCAAGGAAAAAGGAATAAGAACATCACGTCCTTCCCTTTTCTTCTCTAGCCTTCATTGCAGCACTCGTTCAACCAGACGGCAAGCATTAGGGTTTGATGTTACTCCAGTATTGAGAAGTAGAACCGGCGGTCTTCACTATACTGACCCTCAATCTTGATCTAGACCCGGAGAGATACGATAAGAGATCGGAGACACGACATCGATGTCGACGATGCCGGACGGCTAAAAACCGCGAAAACCGATGCAGAACTTTAATCGATTCGCAACAGCCGACAATGTATTTAACTAGAGGAATGGCAGTCTGTGTATACATAGGGATAGTGGTAACGGAAGAACGGGCTTGTAATAGAGGATTCGAATTGAAATCCCGTTCACGAGGACGGGATGGATATATTTACTCTCTTACTCTCAACGGGGATTAGCGACACATGATATCATCAATACATGTGCCCCGTGCTAAACACCATGACTTATAATCACAAAGACAGTGGATAATATAATAGTGTCATTATAGCAATATCCGGATAAAAGCCCCATTATATAGATCTTTGGTAGTTGAGCACCATTATGAGGCCAACCTACCTTCACATCTCTGACCAATCCTGATCCAGATCCAATAATTTCCAAAGAAATACACATGGATGGCACGGATAGAAAGAGGGAACCTTGCTGCTTGGGCCACTAGCTGGGACCAACCTTGGTAGAGAAATGTCTGCTAAACTGATTGAGTTTTAAATTACGTCAAGTAATATTGATCAGTCAATTAGGCAACCACCCTGCAGGTATAAAAATATATGTGACACATCGCTCCATTTCAGTAGTAGTAAACTTATATGTATGATATATATGACCCTGACTCCTCATCATCAGATGATCGACAGAAATGTTGTTTCTTATTACGTAAGAATACTAGTGTGGTGGAGCGTACATACAGCTTATCTATTCGCTTTGGCTTTTATTATTGTCCTTTACTACTGCAGCAGTGCCAAAAGCATCCAAACAGAGAAGACATCTGCGGGTTGAAGGCAAGGCCAATCTGGCACCCCCTTACGATGTTTTATCACCCAGAGCTGAATCATATTGAACGGTTCTGGTGCCATAGTAAGCAATTTTCCCGAAACAATTGCGACTATGCCTTAATCAAGCCAATAGACAACACGCCAAGTTCTAGGTAGGAGGATGGGAATAACATCGAAAACAGGACGTCGATGGCTGAAAAAGCTTGGGTTTGCTAGGAAGGGCGTCAAGAAGGGTGTATTTCTTGATGGGTATGAGCGAGAAGACATGGTCGAATATCGTTAAGGAGTTTCTTTAGACCATGAAAGAAATGTCGCCCTACACGGCCGAGTTCAACTCGAATGAGACGATGAAGTCGAAGCGGTACCCTTCTACGGCGTTGCCAATGTTAAAAACTCAACGATCTTAGGCAACTATAGTAACTGTATGCACATGGAGTTGTATTGGCAAAGGTGGCGTATGGCACTTCGAATGGAAGAAACTTACTTCACACCCGGAAAGCCTAAATTCCTAAATAGTGTCGTGGTTTGTCATCAATCACGTGGTTTACGAAACTATATTGGGGTTAGTACAATACAAATTAAGATTGGTGGATGTGGGTTCTTTCCTATTTAGGTAAAGCACCCTGTTGTCTCATGTACCTAAAAGTTGCCTTTGTTCAAACGCCATAGGCTCCTCCGGCAAGCAGTAATTTCAACTATTCGAGAACATTATGTTTAATAATCAATGCTCTATAACTTAGTGTTTATAACTCTACGATCCCGTGTGGTGTGGTTGGGGCAATGAATTCTGAAAATGGCAACTTTTTCTCGTGGTATGTGGGCAGGGAACGGAGTTCCGCCAACCATTCGTATCAGTAAACACACCAAGCCTATTTGGGTTAGATCACATGTGATTTCATTAAACACCCTATGATAACTTATCATACGAGTCACAAGGCTCTTACGCCCCGCTCCTTTGAGCGATTGAGGCTCCATCAATCGTGAAGCCACGTTGTCCGCTTCCTTGTCTTTTCGCCGTAGAGCGATCGATATGACCATAGCATGAATACAGGCCAAATTGTCAGTCGTTATATCACATCATCGTGCTCCAGGAAGGCAGTTACGGTGCGATGTTGCATAAGTGCACCCACTGCGGAGTCGAATCATAGCTTTCTCGTCCTGCAGCGGCAACCTCAGGTCTCGATAACTTGAATCCTGGTACATCCAATCGGCAAGCAGCGATTTGAATCTTCTTCGAAATTTGCCAAAGAAGCTTGGACTACGGCCCCATCGTGTACACGTCGGAATCAAGTCGAGCTCCCCGACTCTCACAATGTCGGGTTTCAGCTGGATCGCCGCCATCTTGACTGCCCCAATTTTGCTAACGGTGTTTTGGACTCTTTCATCAACATCAGCGTCGCCCTTTACGCAGTCCTTTCCGACTCTGTATAACAAGCGGATATGCTTATTGATTGCACATCCAGATGACGAGGCCATGTTTTTTTCGCCGACTCTCCTCGCACTAACGAAGCCGGAGCTGGGAAACCATGTTAAAATACTGTGTTTGAGTAGTGGTATGTGAGGAGCCTTTCGCTGGTTGAAGGTTTTTTTTTTTTTTTTTCGTTACTCAGATTAGTTAAGGCCTCCAGAACTATTACACTAACATATTATAACCTCCATGGCATGCCACTAACGAAGAAATTCAGGTAACGCAGAGGGTATCGGTGACATTCGCAAGAAAGAGCTCCAGAAGAGTGCCGTCCGCCTTGGCCTACGCAGTGAAACCGATGTCTTTGTTGTAGATGACCCATCACGGTTCCCGGATAGTATGACTGCTACCTGGTCTACGAAGGATGTCTGCACTCTTCTTGCATCTGCGTTCGCGCCGGAGCTTGCGGCACTAACACCAGGTTCCAACCGCAAGCAGTTTCAAGATAACAATGCATCAGCAAGGGAAGGCAATCCACCGAATGCAACGATCGATGTTCTCTTGACCTTCGATCGGCACGGAATAAGCAACCACCCCAATCACCGCTCTCTCTATCACGGCGCAGTCACCTTCCTTCGGGAACTCATGAAAGGAAAAACGGGCTATTCCTGTCCGGTGACACTGTACACTCTCACGACCACCAATATTGTCCGGAAATATGCTGGAATCTTGGATGCACCTTTAACGATGGCGTGGGGCGCCTTGAGCAATGTCAAGGATACGGCTTTTAGCTCGAAGGCGACATCCAAAAGAGGTTTCGCAACCAGACTTCTTTTCGTAAATACGGTCAACGAATGGATGAGGGCTCGGACGGCCATGACGGAGGGTCACCAAAGTCAAATGGTCTGGTTTCGATGGGGCTGGATCACTATTGGCCGTTACATGGTCGTCAATGACCTGAAACGAGAAAGAATCTAATTCTGAGGGGAAAGCAAGAATTGTCGGTCGTCGGAAAACGACCCTGGGATATGATTGTAATAATGTTACCCCATTTACTGTCTCTGTATGTATGTACTCTATTTGTAAGTAGTTACTCTCTTTCTCATCCCGATATGTGCGCGTCTGTATATCATATATTTTGAATATTATAACATGGTAACATGCTCTGTAAATAGAAACGAAATGTTACGGCCCTTCTTCCGCTTCCGGATTCGTCCCGTTTTGTATTGCATTACATCTCGAAGCATGCGGATGGGGAAGTTTCTATAGGAATTGAAATCGAAGTCGGAGTTGGAAAAGCGCACCTGATTAACAAATGGATTTTATAGAGCATGTAGATACCATGGTGGTTTGCTGCCTATCGACGCGTTATGCGTTGTATAAGGGTATATATGCATAAATCGGACCATAATGATCATAAGGCTGATGCGATAGACGTAGGATGTCGCTGGGATAGGCAAACATACATCGTGTAGAGCCGGTCGGAAACAAAAAGACATCTGCGGGGCTGCGTGCTTGGATATATTGGTGGTAACAGAATCATAGATGGCCGAGGTGAGAGGGAAGCGAGAAAGTCCATAGAGCCTAAAATAGCAGGAGGCATGGAAATGCACTAACCTTTAGACCGGCTCTCAGATAAAACAACCAGTATTAAAAAGAACTCCGCGGGATGGGGTCCGGTAAATAAATATCGGGATGAGCGGGGACGAAGTCCGATTCATGTATTGTATCCTCACTCTGGGCTTCTGTCTTCGACGTTTGAATGGGGTCTTGACCTGGAGATGTTGCCTCATCCAGAACAGTACCTATCCTGCTGGTGTCCCAGAACAATTGTCGTAGAGGATGCATGTTCGCGACGTGCTCATCTAATGAAGGGCGGAATTTTTGCCAGAGAAAGTCGTCGTCGATTTCCGAAGCCTCTTTACTATTTGCCGCCTGATCTTCCGGAGGCCGGCGAACGGGCACCTTGTTATGGGGTCTGAGGTGAACGCTCTTCCAGGACGTTTTGCCATGGAAGGTGACGGCGCCACCGGTGGTATTATAATAGAATGATCTCGGAAGGAAATCTTGCCATTCTTGTATGGCATTCGGGAGCAAGCAGCGCTCCCACTCGGGATTATCGCGGCCAACCCAGCGATGATGAATTAGGAGGAGTCTAACCAAGCGTTCCATAATGGCTGTTTGTTGAGCAACCAACAGCCGCAGTAATTCATATCTATTCACCGAGTCTACAAAAGCTTTCGATTCCAGCACCGAATGTGATACGGAAAACTTTCTGTCTGACGCTGCCTCAAATGGTTGGTCCAAAAACTGTTCCAAGACGCGCCTTGCTCTCTTTCTCTTCTGCCTCGTCTCTTCGAGTAGAGTGTACGCTGCATTCATCCAACCTTTGAAGTCTCTTAGCCTATTCCGATCCCAGGCCGCTTTCGCTAGCCCGCGATATGTTTCCATCCTCGGGCTGACATTGTAAGGTTCCGAAGTCATCATGTCAAAAATCCCGGTCACAAAATCCCAAGGAACTTGTCCTTTCAAGTCGCGTTCTCGATCTGGCCCGAATCGGCGCTTCGCTAGCACAAATGCGCGCTCAAACAACTCGAGCCAGACGTGATCGGGAACAGATATCCGATATTTACGCGAGATGAAGTCGACGGATCGCATAGCAGCAGCCATATCATTATTAATGCCGAAACCATGTGCTACCGCGAACAGCAACCGGCTCGTGGGGTATAAGGCGGACGATGATTCATACGGGGTGACCAGAGCCAGGCTCCGTTCATCTGTCATTGTCACTAACAAATCGATGTCGATGTTCCAAACTGTCTTTAAGATGTTTTTCATGCCTCTCGTATGACCCACACGACTCGAGGCGAGAAAGATATTCACAAAGGTAGTCTCATTTCCATCCACTCCCCGTGCAGTCATGTCCTTGAATATCTCCAATGCGCGTTTTCGGACGCTTCTACCGGCCGTTCCATACCCCTCCCAGCCCTGTGGAGGCGTGTCGAACCTTCGCTTGCGGTAGGAAAATGGAGAGACTCGTAAGTGGTATTTCTCGGTACCTACGTAGGAATTATCCCAGATACAGGCTTCCAAGTAGAAGTTGTAGCACCGAACATCCGGATCCACACCGTCTGACTTCATGTCCTCCCAGATATTCTCTGCCATCCGGGCATCACCCATTGATGCTGCACAATGTAGCAAATGAGAGTATTCAGCAGAACTCAAGGTGTGGCCAGCGGCGCGCCTTATCCCGACGATCTGTGCTAGGCTGACCGAGAACTCCGCGAAAATACGTTCGAGAGGTTTGTATCCTCTTATTTCGACAGTGAGAGGATGAAGCGGCCGATGGATCTGCCGGTACGGCTCGATGAAGTAGGATGGAGAAAGCAGATGGAATGCCTCGACAAAGGCACTTCGTGACAAGGACTCGATGACATGGCGATACTGCGGATCAAGCAAAGCATTCATCACTTGCTCCGGTTGTCTACCCTGGAGAATCTTGTGGAGGCTTGCAGTTGTCGTGGCCTCATCCTGCCCTTGATTGTCAGCGTCGGCGACTTTGTTTTCCAGAATATTCAGGGAGATTGCCCCCAGCTGGGAAGCGCGATTCGGAGAATACATCTTGAATCGGTCAGCCCGTTGGAGTCGCCAGAGACTCGTCTTAATGCCGGTTGGCAAACCGGGGGACTTCGCATCTGACGCGAATGCCCTCGAAAATTGTATAGGAGCCCTGATGAACGAACGGAACAGACCGCCATTGGAGTCACGATCGATAGCAATCCGTCGACGACAAGAAGAGCAGATTAAGTGAGATCCAGGGGTCTCACCCAGAAATGGAATCCCCTTCATCAATACGTTGAGGATGCGCTGTATGGATTGCGTAGTTCTGTTCCGGAAACGGTGATTTTATACTAATTATTACTATAAAAGCTTACGCATGAGTTACTTTAAATCGCATTCGTTTATCACGTGCCTGGCAGCATCATGTGCAGAATTCCTCCTTAAGTTAGTCATTGAGCAGTCTTGGCATCATTAATATAGGGAAACATTGTATGTACTCTACTGTAATGTACATACATACTTCAGACTCACGTTTCTTCCACTACTACTGACAGTCAAACATTTGCTACTCTACCAGGCTTTATCACAGCTCAGGGGTATCTATCTCTTTGACCCTTGCAAGACCCGTCAGCCTAGATGGCTGAAGCTGAAGCTACTGGGACTTCTTCTGTCTCAGAGCCCTTGGACCTCGTCCGACTATCCTTGAATGAGATTGTGTTTGTAAAGCTACGTGGTGACCGGGAGCTCAAAGGACGGCTTCATGTAAGCCATTCTTTGATGTCTACAGCTTGGCCTTTCTTTGAGCGACTGACGCCATCTCAGGCTTACGATAGTCATTGTAATCTCGTCCTAGGGGATGTAGAGGAGACTATCTATGTCGTGGAGGAAGATGAGAGCGAGGAGGAGATTGTCAGGGTGGGTTCATCCTTCCCCCACACTTGTCGCAGAGAGGGAACTATGCGGGAATCATGCTGATGATCTGCTGCTCATTTAGACAATTAAGAAGCAAGAAGAAATGCTCTTTGTGAGGGGTAAGTTATTGGGCTTTCTAGCTCTTTGATTGTGTAGTTACCGTGTAGTTCACACCGGGACTGAGAAGTACAATATTTGTTTAGGTGACTCGGTCGTTCTGATTTCCCCGCAGGCGTCGTGAGGGTGACCGACCACTTATGATCCCCATGGCCCAACTAGTCTGCCGGATAACCCTCAACGAGACAATAACCGAAGATTTTGTCGAGTTGATAGAAGCGAAGTAAGATTCGAGGGCTTCGGCTCTAGGAGCGGCAGGAGCTAATGGGATTCCTCTAGCTGTGCACCTGCACGACCCGTAGGCCGTGATTCTATCAGATCAGATCATAAGCGGTTATCTGAGGTGTCATGAATGGGATCTCGTGTTTTCTCTTACCCTATCACACTAATAGTCATTCAAACCTGGCTTGGGGCGGTGATCATATCATTTACATAGGTAGTACCTTCATACTATCATTGTCATTATCATATCATAGTATAATTATTATTATAACTATGATTAGTTATTTTGGTATGATATTATCATAGTCATCATCAGATGACTCATTCACCTATTGGTTGCCGCCTTTTACTTCGACCGCGCGACTTCTTTCAACCCTCCGCAAACTACTTATATTTATTTATTAATGAGTCACATAACTAATCTGGTGCCGCTCATTATGTATTCGTTCACTTCTACCCTCGTCCGATTATTATATTGTTAGAGACCACATCAGTCAATAATGATTGTACGAATATATCTGACCTGCGCCCATTAAGGCGATTCACCCTAACCTCCCAGCATCCTAAGATTCGGATCCAAGCCCTCTTATCTTTTATCCGATCGATCGAATCATGCCGCAGTCCAGCCGCAAACAGACTCTCGAGGAGCGTCGGAGAGGCGAGCTGGTATGACTCCCGCTGGAGCTTCATTCATGAGAAATCATCCTTTCTTGTTTAGCTCATCATTAGGATACAGGCTCTCAGTGAGTTCGCAGACTATGTCGCAAAGGAGCAGGCTCGCCACACGTCAAGCACCGGTGATACTGGGGCCAGCACGTTCACCACCACGTCGGAGCATGCCGAACTGGATTTCCTCGATCAACTAAGTCTTGCTGATGCGCCCGTGACGATCAAGCTCAAAGATCTTTTATTGGGGACCTCTCCAGACCCCGGCGAAAGCTTAAAGCTTCTGAGCAGGGTGGTGCAAACCCGCATTGATGAGGGCTACGGAGAGACACTGTTTGACCTGGGCCTAGAAGACAATGGGGAGTCTATGGAGTTTGGTCTACCCCAGTGGAATATAGCACTAGAGCGACTACAAGAGGCCGCAAAGGCCATCCCCGCACAGTGTCGAGTCTTGCTGACCCACAATGTTGGTGGCCCGCAGGAGGCACAGACTAGGAATCCAAGGATAAAGAATACATGTGGCAAGGTCCTCATTCGCCAGGTGCCGGAAACCGCCGAAGAGGTGATCGAGACTCGAATCGCGGTAGTGGGAAATGTGGATGCTGGTAAGAGTACTCTCCTGGGAGTTCTAGTCAAGGGGGCTCTCGACGATGGCCGCGGAAAGGCCCGCATCAACCTTTTTCGCCACAAACATGAGATTGAAACGGGACGAACAAGTTCGGTCGGTATGGAGATCATGGGCTTTGATCCCCGTGGCGAGATTGTTGGTAGCGGCCAAGGCCGCAAGCTTTCCTGGGAAGAGATTGGCAAAAAGTCGGCGAAAGTGATATCGTTTTCCGACCTGGCAGGCCATGAACGCTACCTACGGACCACTGTCTTTGGGATGTTAAGCAGTAGTCCAGATTATTGCCTTCTGATGGTGGCGGCCAATAATGGCCTCATTGGTATGAGTAAGGAGCACCTAGGAATTGCTCTGGCTCTCAATGTCCCCGTCATGGTGATCATCACCAAAATTGACATTTGCCCGCCTCAAATCCTGCAACAGACAATCAATCAGCTGACCTCTATCTTGAAGTCGCCCGGCGCGCGTAAGATTTCAATCTTCGTCAAGGACATGGAAGAGACTATCAACACTGCAACACAGTTCGTCAGTCACCGCATCTGTCCTATCTTTCAGGTTTCCAACGTGACCGGTCAGGGTCTTGATTTAGTCCGGACGTTCCTCAACCTCCTTCCCCACCATGGACACTACAACGTGGAAGCTCCGTTTGAATTCCTCGTTAACGACACCTTTTCGGTACCCTTTGTCGGCACCGTTGTGTCTGGGGTGGTCAAGTCTGGGGTGGTCCATGCAGGGGACACCGTACAGATCGGGCCTGACTCGCTTGGTCAGTTCACCACCACGACCATTAAATCTATCGAGCGGAAGCGCATCCCGGTCAACGTCTGTTCTGCAGGACAATCCGGCTCTTTTGCTCTCAAGCGAGTCCGAAGAGCTGATGTTCGGAAAGGCATGGTTGTCCTGTCCAAATCGGACCGTTCGCCCCCCAAAGCGTATCGGGAGTTTGTTGCTGAAGGTAAGAGCGGTTTCGTTGAAGAGGAAACCTCGCCGGTGAATAATTTGCTAAATGATTCCACCCCTAGTTCTCATCCTATCACACGCAACTACTATCAGGCCAAAATACCAGGCAATGCTCCATGTTGGTGCTGTAAGCCAGACCTGTGCCATTATTGATATCGACCGTCCTTTCATCCGAACCGGAGACCGCGCACTTGTCGCTTTTAGATTCATTCAACGTCCTGAGTTCTTGAAAGCTGGTGATCGAGTACTTTTCCGGGAGGGAAGAACGAAGGGCCTTGGCATCGTAAAGAGCGTCGGATACGACCCGGAAAAGCCGCTGAATCCTGAGGCCAAAAAGGCGTACGGGAAGGCTCTTTCGAGGTAATGGGCTCACAATTAAATCCGGCTTCTTCCTATCCCCCTACCCAAAGATTCGTAGCAGGTGAGGGATGCAACATATGGCAAGCACCTCATCGCCGTGGGTGCGTCTGGCTGTGGTGATGTTTCTGAGTTGAATACAGGCGTCGGGATCCGTTCTATGCAATCTTGACCTTTCATTGCGTCTGGAGGCAAATCTCATGGTTTCTGTTTGCACGGTATCGCGATGTGGAATGCTACAAATTACGATCCAAGGTATAGGTGTTTAGGACTTCACACGGTACTCCTTTCATTTTTCCCTCAGTTGATTCATGATTCATGATTATCCCCCTTCCTCTTCGATGTACTCAGCGATGATTCTGTTGTCCTTACCCGGGGTATATATCAACGCCGCGGATGTACCTAATAAAGTTCCCTTAGAAGCCAAGAGCTACTATCAGTATAATATTCCGGTTCAAAACATCCGAGCCAGCTCCTTTACACGAGGTGGTTTTATAGCAGTTCCGAAGGCTCCCCACGTCAGCTGATAGCACGTGTCTTAGTGTCAAATTTTTATCCTTCGTGACTCCCCTCTTTCTTCTCCCGCGGCTTCTTCAGCCTCCTCAGCTTCTCAGCGTCCCTCAGGGGGCAGACGCTTCCTTCCTGCCTCATTTACCCCTTAAAGAGAGAATTGGAGGACAGATATCACCTGATTTGACGTGTCGCGTGTCAGGCTAATGTATCAGCTTGCGAGCACGTTGCTGGTAACATCCAGTGAAGCTAGCCCACAATGTAGCATAGGAGTTAGGAGAAGGATGAGAGGAAACGAAGTCGAACCCAGACAGAGGTACCGTACCGTATATCCAGACCGGTTTTAACAAATCAGATTATCCTTTATAATCATCTACTCATCATACTATCATAATATATACTTAGTATTATGGACATGTATGTACATTACAAATTACTTATAGTGCACAGGTATTTCATCGATCTGCGCCTATTATACTGGCTGGCGGAGTACCAATATCACCCGGAGCATCATTATCGAGATTTTCATAGGTTAGTACCTCTCCTGGTATGTATGATTGGATTGCCCTCGTCTTTCTCAACTGGGTATTCGCGCGCGTAGCTGGTCATACAGAAAGCGCGAGCCCTTGAGTGCCTAGAGGAAGCAATTTCTTAAGATTAAATGGTAGGCAGCTTTATTGTTTTCTCTTCAAGGTCTTTTCTTTTTTTTCGGTTTTCCAGTGTTTCCCAATGGAATCAATGGCCATTATGTCAATAATATATTGTTTTTCTGATCGCCCTTTGGCTAGCCATTATGTACATACATGCAAACCTCACTATCCGATGTTCTTTTTTAATCGGTCCAATCATACATATCTAGGTAGCCTAGTGCCAACTCGATGAAAATGAATAGGCAGAATTTACAATGTTGCCCTCTTCGATTCCAGGAATTGGTATGCATATCAAACAAAGCAAAAAAAAAAAAAAAAAAAAGAGGAAGAATAAAAAACCAAAAGGAAGATATGTAACTGTTGGGGGTTGGGTGTTATATCCACTCGTTAGGCACCAAGTACATTGATAGCTCAATTGCTCGTACCCTGAAACAGAGGTAGATTGTTACTCAAATAGCAACTTGAGTTCCTCGATTCGCTCCTTGCGTCGCTCCTCTTCGCTTCCATCTCCGCCGACTCTTAAACCCAGAGAACCCGCAAGGTGCATTTTCCGCTCTTGCACTCGAAGCATGCGGCCCTCAATAGAGTCCTTAACTATAAAGCGCGTGACTGATACGTCGCGCAGTTGGCCCATTCGGTGCACACGGTCAATCGCCTGGGCCTCGACAGCAAAGCTCCACCAGGGATCCATCATGAACACTTTATTGGCAGCCGTCAGGTTGAGGCCCACACCGCCAGCTCGGAGACTGATGAGGAGTACTTGCGGGGAGGCAGGAGTGGTTTCCGAAGCAGCTTGAGTCGGAGACCCTGGTTTCACGCGTGCTTTCCGGTGGGGATCGTCAATGTCATCTTCATCTTCCAGAATCTCATCGTCGAAGTTGTCCAGCTTGTTAAATTGCGCGAGGACTTTCGCTCGGGCTCTCTGATGCATTGTCCCGTCCAAGCGCAAGTGAGAGATCCCCGCCCTGGCGAGCTGCGGTGAGATAAGGTCGAGAAAAGACGTGAACTGAGAAAAGATGACGGATTTTGTACCCGAAGGAAAACGTGCTAGGTGCGATATCAAAGCATGGATCTTTGCAGATGTATTAGCTGAAGGAGAAAGCGGATAGATACGGCGTAGGGAAATCTTGGGCGCAGACCAGGATGAAGTCGGAGGGGTGCTATTATACAGATCATTCTCATCTTGACTTGAAGGAGGCGTTTGATGACGGACAACTTCAAAGATATCCCTTTGTGACACCGGAACACGGCACGAGAAGCAACGAGGGACTTCAGAGTTGTCGGTTTGATGGCGAATGAAATCTTCAAGGCATTTCTTGCATGCACTGTGCCAGCAACCGGTAATGGCAGGCTCGATCATAGGCTCCTCGGAACAAATCGGACACTCGCCACTCGATTCACTTTGAATTTGTCTTAGAGAGTGCGCACTAAATCTCATCATTGCATCCTGCTGCGGGTCCTGCTCGGTACGCTCGGTAGATGCTGTGAAGTGGTCGATAAGTTCTTGTAAGTCCATATCATCCTTAAGGTCGCTTGTCTCGTCTGCGGCGGCTGCTGCATCCTCTTCTTCTGCAACTACCGCTTTGTTACGAGTGAGTACAGGGTGACAACAGCTTTGGCGGAGTCTCAAGATCTGAGCGAAGATAGTAGAAAAAGATTTGAGTAATGTTCCAGCCGCAACGTTATCATTAAACGTACGCTTCGCGCGAGTGTGGATGTATTTATAGATCTCACGCTCTTGCTCTGAGAGCTCGACTTCCTCCACAGTAATCGTTCGCGGCGGGAGCGGAACAAGGGCTTCCCCCTCGGGGGTTTTCATCGTCTTTGTGCGCCGAAGGACTAAAGGTTCGAGGACAGTTTGCACAACATTAAGTGCCTGTGCGTAATTTTTGGATTCGAAGGGTGTCGTGATGAATGTCTTCCAAAAGGAGAAGTTATTCCACGGCTCAACCTTCAAAAACCGGACGAGGCTGAACAAGTCTTCCAATCTGTTGACAATGGGAGTACCCGTAAGAACCCACCTATGAGCGGCTTTAAGATCGGAACAAGCTCTAGCGGACTTAGAGCGACGGTTTCTTATCAAGTGAGCTTCGTCCAGGATGACCCGACAGAACTCGACAGAGAATAGTCCGCCGTACGCTACCGCTGCGGATGCCGGTTGAGATGCAAGAGAGCGGAACTCGGAGAGCACGACTCCATAGCTTGTAATTATCAAATTAGGGGCGGTGTCAGTATTTCCCGATGAATAAAGGTTCCTCAAGTTGATCCTGTTAGTGCTATAGTAGACAAGGGTGTTTAGTGACCCTGGCTCCGAAGCTTTAATAGCTTCGCTCTCCCACTGGGCGAGAAGGGAAGTTGGAGCGACGACAAGTGTGGTGTAAGAGGCAGATGCTATACTTGTAGGTGAACCAGAGGGTCTCGACGGGTTATGAACTGAGCCTAGAACATCCGCATCCATGTTCTTGGAGTTGGCCAAGTGGGAATGTATGAGGCTAAGCATCTCGATTGTCTTCCCTAGACCCATTTCGTCCGCTAAAATACCACCGAGGCAATGTTGTTCTTGTGCAGGAAATTGGAGGCTGAGTTCGCCAGAGTATGGATTAACATAGAAACAATCTTGGTGACATACGGTCGGTAGAACCTTATCATCCACGTCCTTCAAAGGCCATTTATATTCCTCCCAGAGTGGGTGCATTGACGCTTGCCTTGCAGGCTTCATATCCGTTTCTTTTGCAAGCATCCAGTAAAGAGCTTGTTTTTGATAGTTACGAAGCTTGAGTGTAAACGTCTCTGCCGGTTCCTTCTCCGGTGTATTAAAGTCAAATGACTGGGCCTTCTCGTATAATGTATCAAGTTGATCCTCTTCAAGTTGTGGCGATTCGTCTTCCTCAGAGTCATCGGGCCCTGTGGAATCCTTGGACCTGTCCTTTTTGTTCTTGTGATATTGCTCTGCAACTTCAGCCGCGCGCAGTAGGCCTTCCCTCTTGTGCTTTGCAGTGAGTTTGTTGATAGTTGTTGGTGACAGGTTGATTTCATCAAAGAGCTTAACCAGCGCAATTTGTCGTAAGCGCAAGTTTCGCTCTTCAAAACTTTCCTTCTCTTCAAATAAGCCTGTCGATCTGTTATCCTCCATAATGCAGGGTAAGCCCGGCCGAAAAGCTTCATAGCGAAGATAGCATCGGAGTTGTAAATAAATACTATCGTTTACCCTAATTCTATCGGGCGCATAGACACAGACACCTTCGAACTTGCAGATCTTCTGATCGATCAGTGTTGAAACCCACTCCGCCGTTTCGCGGGGCAACCGTCCCACCTCTTCACCACGGCTGTTTGTAAACCGAGTCAGCACATCTTGTTGATGATGTAGGGCGAGCTTTCCGCCACGACCTAGCTTCGAAAATGGATGCGATCTAGCACGCTCGATTCCAACAAGCTCCCCATGCCTAATAAGGTTATTGCCACTCCTTGTAGTCCACGCACAAACCCCAAAGGCACCAATATATCTCAGCGGGGGATGAGGCATCAGAACTTCCACGCCATCCTGTGGCTTCCAATTCATAGCACCATTCATTAGCGGGGATTTTCGTGCGTCATCATCGACCATAATAGTGTCTCTTGTAGTGATTGCTACATGAGGGGACTTCTGAGGGGATTTCTCAGAGGAGAGAGTTGTAGTACTTTCCGCAAGGGCTTTCCATGAGCCGTCAAAGAACAGGTTGATCGCCTTTTCCATATTATTCGCGGCAGCATCTCGGATTCTTGCAATTGTGCCATATGGCATCTCTTGTCCCACAAAACTTGTAAAAAGCTTGGTGTCAAAACTATTGCTATCATCACGTTGATCATTTGGTTCTTGCTTGCGTTTTCTTGCTGTGCTAGAATCACTGAGAGAGTCATTATGGCTAATTTGCGAGATGTGTAAATGTGTACCTTCAGGCTCCTGATCCGAGTACGGCATCCGTTGCTTCTGGGCCGGAAAATGCGTAAGTTGCTCCATCATTATTTTATTATCCAAGTCTTTTTCGGTGTTGACCTCCCCTGCGAATTTTCCGTCCTCTTCCTCGATGAAAAAACGCTTCTTCTTAGTGGGAGGTTCATCCATGCCTTGGGCACTCATTTTGTAGGACGTGCGGAAAGCAAACCACGTATGAATGGTAAAGTTGGAGAGCTGGAGAGAGTGTGGTTGGAAAGACAGGAGACGCGACGGAATATTCAATCACGAGGACGCGACAAGATTTTTAATTATAGCAGCCAACTAAGTAAGTACCGATGTATGTACAGTACTATCATATGTACTGTACATGTACTGTGCTGTATGTACTGTGCTGTATGTACTGTGCTGTATGTACTGTGCTGTATGTATTGTGCTGTATGTATTGTGCTGTATGTACTGTACAGTACATCCAGTGACTATTTTTTTTCATCGATCTCAACTTAAAAAAAAAGACAACTTGATCATAGTTATATTAGTAGCCTCGAGCTCTCTAATACATGCTACACATCTGATCTACTTTCTCTAATTTGATCACAGTGCAGGCGATAGGGATGGCACTATAATCTCGTATGTATAAGTAGAGCATTCCATGTTTGAATCCATGGGAATATACCATACCCAGTGCAATTCAAATCATGTCTCTTGCCAGAAGGACTTTTCACCCGCGCCATGTGGGAACACATGGGTTTCGTTTGGCCCGATTCCAACACCATCCACACGGCTGGCTGGAGCAAGAGCGAGATTTCGCCAGATCAGCCTGTGCTGCGGTCACCATAACCGGTGCCAACGTGCCCGAAGTTGAGTCCGCGCGGCGATACTGTATAGATCTTATTCGGTATGGGTTCATCTAAAGTCTATCGATACCATTGAACTAGTAGCTAACAATACCGCATTTATCTGGGAAGCAAGTATGACCGTCCTTCGTATACTCTCAGTACTTTTGTTCCACGACAAGCTCAAAGTTTTTATCTTGCCCTACGAGCCCTGAACATTTCCCTTTCCATAATTCCTGACACAACGTCCTCGTACACAATCGGGCTGATGCGTTTTCAATTCTGGCGTGATGCCATCACTCGCACGCTGTCCGGCTCACCTCCAAAAGAACCGGTTGCCTTGCTGCTGGCTTCCACGATCTCAGACCTTGACTCTCGAACAAATGGCCGAGTGCAGATTAGTAAAGGCTGGTTCATGCGCATGATCAATGCGCGCGAGCAATCCCTTGCAAATGCCCCGTATCCAAACCTTGCCTCGCTGGAGTCCTACGCGGAAAACACCTATTCTACACTGCTATATCTGACGTTGTCAGCCCTTCCAATGACATCGTTGATTGCAGATCATCTAGCATCCCATATAGGCAAGGCGGTTGGAATTGCCGCTGTCTTACGCGGGCTGCCACTTGTCGCTTTTCCGCCTCCCCAATGTCGCAATACAAGCCAGCTTGGAGTAGCCGGCGGCGCAGTTAGCTGGGGTGGAAAGCAAGGCGCTATCACATTACCGCTCGACATCATGACGCAGGCTGCTGTGAAGGAAGAGGATGTGTTCCGACACGGAGCGGAGGCTCCGGGCCTCCGTGATGCTGTGTTTATGGTCGCTACCCGGGCGAACGATCACCTCATCACTGCACGTCAAATGCTAAAAAATCTCCGCGCGGGCCAAGGCGTAGGTCATAAGTTCGAGCACGAAGGGGAGGAAGGCCACGAATACGGAATCCGGGAACTCAGTCCTGAGTCTCAATTAAATGATCTAGAGCGCAGCTTCGGTATCTTTCTTCCAGCTGTGCCGACGCAGCTCTGGTTGGACCACCTACAGAAGGTGGACTTCGATATTTTCAAACCGGAACTACTTCGATCCGATTGGAGACTGCCATGGAAGGCATATATTGCATTTCGGGTTCGAAAACTTTGATGAACCGTGCTACGACCATTTCTCATGCTAGACGCTAAATTCGGTGTCTATGTATAATATGCTTTAGTATCAAACTGATTTCCATCTTTTTAGGATCACCATCACTCCTATTGACTAATATATAGCTTATAAGTGATAGATATTCTCCTTCTAACGGTTGAATGTATCATCTGGCTAGAGATGCAAGATAAGTTATAGAAGGCAAAATACGTCATAAAGCATGCAATTACTACCTGCCTAGATCACGACACACTATGCTTCGATACAACTCGTTATACATGGTATATTTGGTGAGATACGTTGGAAAGAATTGGGGGGCGGGGGGCGGTCAGAACATCCTTGAACATTAATAGTCCGCAATATCAACCGTCTTTTCCCAGGTGAGTTGACTGCCAAGATCAAAGATCACCTGATCGATCCTTTTCTCCGCCTCATCGAAGTCTGCCTTGTTGAAATAAGCCTCGTACTCTTTCGCTACAAGAGCAACCTCCACCGTTTCGTCGTCTTGTACAGTACTAGAGAATTCAAAAGAAACGAGTCGCAAGACTAGATTCAGGTTACCACCTGCTACCATTGAGGAAAGGGAGAGTTAATCGACAGAAGAAAGAGGGAAGGATGAATAAGAAGGGCAAGAACGCGATAATCCTCACCTGGCCGAGATGTCCACGTATCAAAAGTAAACACGACACTAAATCGCTTGATGGCAGGTCCAGTGGTTTGTGTGAGAGTGAGAAGCTCAGCGATATATTTCGAGACCAATGTAATTCTCCTGAGATCGCGATCGGAAAACTTAGAATTAGCCAACCGACGTCCAATTGTTCCTTGGTATATAACTTTATTCTCATAATAGTCATTTCCTAGGTGAAGCGAATCTGTTGACTCAGATTGCTGTTTGAAGGCCAGCCTAGACTCGGGTGTTCAATCATTAGATAGAGCAAAATCCTTTCATCGATAGCCTTGAAAAAGAGAGTAGGTGAGTGTTTACCATGGGGAAACACGTATCAGATAGTCTAGGACCTTGACACGATAGGCACTTCGAGTAAACCCAGGTTCTAAGCCGACATCGCCTGGCAGCGTGTGCTTGCCTACTTGATCCTGGACATTCAGCTCCACCGTTGTGGACCAGTAATGCCGAGAAGAATCGATGGAGGCCAAGAGCTCATCCAATGATTCGTTTGGAGTCTCTTGAAGAGGAGTGAAGTTCACAAAGAATGAATCTTGCACATCATTGTCACTGATTGCCTTTTCCACTGCTGATTGCGCATCATTGGCCGAGAACAAATCCGGGTAAATCAATGGGGAAATGGCAGGGTCTAAGGACAGGGATGAAGGCTTTGAAGGTGAGGACATTTTCGTTGATTGCAAGGAGAATGTGCTCAGTTCTTCGACAGTGATAAGTGTTAAATATTAACGAACAGAGTAGATAATCTTTGTCTGGATCAGAAAGCGACGAATATATGTTGAAATCATACGCTCTAGAAACCACAGCGCCTGTCCTGGCAGGACATCATTCACCAAGAGATACTGCTCCAATTACCCCCCCTTTTACATGTCAATATATTATTAGCATTTCGATTGCAGTTCTATATCAACCTCTGGATGATGAGCCCGGTAGACAGCTGCGTTGCTCATCGTCATCCAATGCTAAGACGCAAGCGACTCAGAACCCTCCTCGCCTAGACGCTAAGCTGCGCCATGACTGCACCAGCGAAACCTTCGTATCTGCAGCCAATCAAAGCTATGTAGTTCGTGCATCCTTGTTCTCTGAACGAGAGAATTTTGGAAATGGAGAGCTATAATTGATGAAGAAGTTGGTGGCTGCAGAGGTGGGTACGCCAGAGCCGAAATCAGACTTAGTATCCGCCTCCAAATCCTCGATCAGCAGGTGCTCATTTTGCTCTAATATAATACAAACTCTGCCGTCGATCGCGCAAGCTAACTGCAGTGCTCATTCTTTCAAATATGCATCTTTGGGATCTACAAATGAGGACTGCATCATCGTATTCCGGCCCGGCCAGAAAATTCAATTTGTCCTGTAGTAATATCAAGACGAAATTGCAATTACTTTCGGAATTCGGCAGATATTCTAAATTCATCCACTTTTTGGATGACCAGCGTCAAATCGGTTAGAAAGATGCGCTTCAAACTCTAAGGGCCCGCTTGGTTCAGAAAAAAGTTTTCCATTTGATTTTTCCCAAATAAGTGGAGAAAAAGATGGAAGACCCGTTCGGTTCCAAATCCGAAAGTTCTACTTCTTCCTTCATCACCAAACTCCCTCTATTTTTCTCCTCCATCTAAACCTGAAAAACCTGGCATTCACGTAACAAAGATTTGACCCCCTGCTATTCAACAATAATAAAATTTCTATACTATCCACATATATCTATCTCAAGGCCCTTTCGATTCTCTAAAATAATATCAATATGACCCTATCGCTTCTCGAGAGACGTCGAATTCGTGCTAGAAAGATCGCAGTTTGTTGATCTGAGCGCCAGGAAAACTTTAAAATGTGACCAAAAATGCCACAGCCCAACTTCGAGCAAAATGAAACACAGTAAACATCAAGATTTCAAACTTCTAATCGATAATTTCTTGTTGAGAACCCGCAATAGTTGAAGTTGGACCCACTTTTCTTCAACATCTTCCAAGCTGAGGCCAATTGGAAGTAAACAGGCCTAATACATATTACTAGTACGGAGGATATCCCGTGCCAAGGCACCAAAAACGCCACATTTTATCTTTGTTGATAAGATATTTGTATGGAGAAAAGTGGCGTTTTCAGTGCGGGACTGAAATCCTCCGTACAAATTAACATTGACCAGAGGGACATTATTAACCCCCGAATTTTGATAATGCCTAAAACCGTTGAAATCCAGACCATATGTAGTAGCTTACAAAGTACCAAAAGACTTCATTCTTTACACTCGAATCCCTACCTATCGATCGCGAACAGCGCCCACAACATGATGATTACCAGCCCAGGTCGCACATCTTCCGGCTTGAACTGCAAATCCTTATATAGTAAATTAAATGCTAATACATACTAACCTAGAAGATTCCAGTTTCTTTTCTTTTCCCCTCAATGCTCATAGCTTGTGTACCGTTTCCTGCCTATTTGGTATATATATATATATAGGCCGGAAAAGGAGTGGAAGGTGCTCATGGAGCTTGATATATGCTACCTAAATTACGAAGTAGTTACAGTAGTAAAATAACAAAGCCTCCCGGAGACTTCATGCCCGCATCGGACCTCCTTTCATATGCGCATCTAGAAATTGTCTTGCCTCAAAAAAGGGAGAGCTGGGGTCCTTGATGTCATGCATGGATGGACCCATTACTTTGAATGATTGGAACAGTAAGCAAGGGTTTACGATGTTTTGCGTTTGTTCGCCGCCTTGATTTTTTTACCCCGCAGAAGCAGATTTTTAGGTAGTTCGAAAGTAGTACTCAGGTAATTTCAAGGTACTGAAGTAACTAGTCAATGTCAAGATACTTTTAGTACTTACTAATAAATTTTACCACTTGAAACTACCTAGATACTATATATATTCTACATACTTTTGGGTAGTTTAAGATCGCCATATTCCCTGATATTCAGAATCTCCGATTTTGTTTGTTGGGCAGGAGAAATTTGGGAAGCCTTGTTCTTGGAAATATTCAACTCGCAAGATTAAAACGCGATATGCGGATATGTCATCTAGTGGCGCGAACAAACCTAAATTTGATGTCGGAATTCTAAATCAGCCAATAGTATAATTATATGAGAGAACGGCGGGAGCTGACACCCATTGTGGTTAGTATCTTGGATAGTACCTAAAGCTTTGATCACATAGAATACTGAGTGCACATATGTATCATCGTCCGGAACAACTGCTATGTCAGCTACAGCTTCGAGCAAATTTAGTAACCTACTAACTACCTACTACATGTAAGCATGTTCAACACCAATGAATACCCTAATTAGTAGTTCATAGATAGTGACTCAAGGTCCACGGTAGGAAATGCATACTAACGGACGACTAGTCAATGACCTTAGTTGCATGAGAGCTCTATAAGGACCTCGAACTCCTCAAGATCATTTTCGATTTGACCAGTGATTTCATCCGTCACTGTGCAGGTGAAGCCTGATTGGGATTGATATTCTGGCGGATTACCAGGGTCATCGATGTATCTGTACCTAGATGTCTTAATGCACCTGTTCTCAAGTTCTGTCAGAATATATTTGAACCATTACATAGCTATCATTCCTGCTGATTCTTCACCCGGACCTGTTCCAGCCCTGGTATAAGAGTACTAATTCGCTATTTACCCAGCTGGAACTTCCTACTAAACCTCTATAAGGCAGCTCCTATCCTGGCAGCCATGGCTTAGGTTTCGCCATGAGCGTTTCCCCACATGATTGATTGGGTACTGAAGTCGGAAGTTTCAAATGCATTATTGTATGGCATCATCCTTATACTCACCAGTGATATGATATCTTAAATCCATCTGTATGTATGTAACCAAATTTTCATTGACAGTCCTATTCATTGCGTCGGGTTATCTATGCAATTCTCAGTCTCTGAATATATTTTGTTTTTCACCTATGCGTCCCACATGGTACTAATGCACTAATATGTAGGGAGTACGTACCAGATACTACGTAGCTATATGTAGTATGTATGGGCATATATGTATATATACTACATGCATGTAAACATATGCGTTAAAGCTCCTCCTCGACTTGTGGGGGCGGAGCCGTGACTTTGCAGAGCCGTTTACAACCAACCTGCGATGACATTAGTCAGGGAAAAGTACAAAGGCCAACAGCGCAAATAACTTTGAGAGGTTAATGATGCATTATTTAAAATAAACCAGAAAAATCCTCGTGCACGTGAAAGCAACTGTATCGGTGCCGATCCCCCTTGCAATACTTCGGCGGCGTGGGCGCGTTCTATTCGATCGAGCTCCCAATGCAATTACTATCATGCTCCCAGGTTGACACTCTATTTCAGGAGATCCATAATCGCCACCCGGCATACGGGAAGTTAGCAAGTACTACTCATTGTGTTAACGATCGAAACAATGACTGGACATGAGGAGAAGCGAACAACCTTCGAAGCAGTTGTTTTTCATATGGATGACAAGGTGATTAGTATTTGCCGTCCGATAGGCGTTGGATGAAGCGTACGTAAGTGGCGAGGTCGATGTATCCACAAAGTCTTCAATTCCCTTTATTACATATCCTGTAATCAGAATTTTCTTCCCGCGTTATCCGCCGCTGCAGTGAGAGATGTTGATTTGATGAAATAGTGGTTTCCTTCGGAACTCGAGTAGAGCGGATTTCGAAGCGGAGAAGCCAGGACCGGCTGAATGACCAGAATTTTTACTAAGATCATAGGAGGGCTGGGGTATAAGTATGCTTGTGAACTAAGCTCTTCATTCAAGTCACTCTCCAACACTCTAGGACTTAAGTCTTTGATTCTGGTTCTTGCTTGAAAAGGCACCTAATTCAGCATGTCGAGCTCATATGAAGAAGCAAAATACGGGGGGGTCGATTTTGGCCCTATTACCCGTGCACCAAGAAACTTTTTACAGCCAACCCCCTTTCAGGACGATCTCACAGCTGCGGAGGCGGGTGAGCTGGCAGTAAAGACGATTGATGACTTTGCTACCGTCCCAACTGCCTCTTTCAGCAACTTCCCGGAGAACATACCAGCCGCGGTCAGGGAAAAGCTGCGAGAGTATCAGGATGCAGTCATGCAGTATAGAAGCTGGGCGAGCTTAATCTGGGCAAACTCCGTCTACAACAACCCGAATCTGCCACAGGACTCCTCAGATGAATCTAGATTGAGACGCACATCGCACTTTGCGAGAGTCGCTGACTATCATATGAGAAATACGCCTTGGTACCATTATTCCTTGCTAGACTAGACTCTTTGGGGATGAAGGATAGATTTTGGATACTAACCGTTAAGTATAGGCTCGCCCTCCGCACTGACACTGTTGAGAGCAAAAAAATTGATGCCGAAACCAAAAATTTTCATACTGAACTGATTACTGCCGTTCTCTCAAGCTTTATCAATCTTCCCTCTACTATTCTACTCGCATTGGAAACTATTCTGCAGTCGATCCGTAAGACTGTAACGGTCAGCAAAGCATCGACGCATTATCAAGTTATCAGAGCGTTACGAGTACGAATCTATCTCTGACCGAATTAGATCATGTATGACTTACCAACACCTTTACCAATTTCCGAAAATATACATAAAAAGGTGAAAGAAAGCGAAAACACTAACATAATATCACAGTTGTCCTTATCAGCCTGTTTGAAATAGGACAGGAGGCATACGAGGTCAGCAGTGCGAAGAATCATGTTGAACGCGTAAGATGCACCATTTCCTACGCAGAGTATCAGGCCGAATTCGTCAATTCGGACTGGCTCAAGGCTGCAGCGAGCATCGAGGATTTCAAGAAAGAGGCAATGGATGACTTCATTAACAACCAGGTCGTCGATATCCCACCATAAATGCTAATTAAGACGAATCTACCTTCCCACCTTAAAGGAGCTCTTCTCAATATTTAGCTTATGGAGCTAGGTTATGAAATATGGTGGGGGATGCTCGAAGCCCGTGTTTGGGGACTCTAAGTTTGTGAGGTGCTAGTATACTTATCTCGACGGCGATGATGTGGCAGAGAAAGACTTTGCGTCTTACTTGACTGTTTCTGTTTTTCCTACTTGCAGTATGAATTAATATTCTGTATCTGTCAACTGGAACCACAGTTGACCTTAGGTGTCGCTCCTTCTGAATCTACATGCACGCGCTCGTACTATGCTTCTACAAGTTGCTAGGCACTTTTGGTAAATAATACTAGTAACCACTCTTAGTTAATATGATTCGCAGTTTAGGTAACTATCCTGTAATTAATGATCAGCCAGTCTAGTAAGAGCCTAGAGGTGAAACACCTTAAAATAGGTCGTCTTGATGAGACTCCTGAGCTATTGTCGCGATCCATAATGGATATACCACTGTACCTCATCAATGTACGTAGCATTAGTTATGGTGAGACGTGTGACATCTACACATTTCCGGTCACGTGCACGCCGCTACGAAATGCCCCGCACTATCACGTATACAGTAGCTTCAAAAATTCATGACCCTGTCAGAATGAGGCTCATTGACAAGGCTTTGAATGATCTGAGATCTCAGAATCCCAAATATCAAGGCCACTATAGAAAAATGGAATGTCAACCTTTCTACTCTCATGGAATTTTAACTCCAAAACAACGCCCCACTATGAGTGTAAGGCCGAGCGCTTACCAATCCCTCACGTGACCACGTGACACGTCGTGACACGTGTACCATTCCATGGTATTGGAGGTCCTGCTGAATGGGACATAAGCGGGCTAACACCCCTTCAGGGCTAGTTTCAGTCAGTGGCGGTCAGTAACGGCTGAGTAATCTACATACGCAGTGGCGCAGTATAAAAATAAGAACTACCCCATCAGGATTCTTCATCGCATCACAAAGCTCATCTAGGTCATTAGCTAGGGACTCAACCTAATTTGTAAGAGATTCCACCATTTCAATGCTCTTGGCATTGAGCCTGGCTCTAGTCCATCTTATTCCCCTCCCACATGAGAATCCCCCTCCGGCGCATCGGATATCATATCTAGAGCCATTTTTGATAGCCTTAGGTAGTCCGGCCATCTTGACGACACCACCATGTGTTCGTATGCCTGACGGAAATATGGTGCCATGCAAAAAATATAATTCTCTGTGATACGGCCATTATAAGATATGAGACCTCTATCGCTGGTCTAATTCGTCATAATTACAATTAGATACATTATGACTAACTAGATATATATTATGTACGCATTGTGTATGTACTGTGGATCGCGACAAGAGGCCTTGCTTCAGACCTGACCGAAGGACCCTTGATGAATGATAGAAATTCATATCCGTTTCTTTCGACACTTCGTGAATCTCGGCTCAAATTGCAGAAAAGGCGAATTGGGCTGATTGAACTTCATGCTTCTCCCCCCCCCCGTTACCATCATTCGACTCAGAGACATATTGGGAGTAGGCGACTTCTTGTATTTGCATTCCCGGATTGACTATACGCACCGAATCGCCTCATTTATCATGTTATTTGCTTTCTAGATTCTATCCATGTATTGACATCACTTCGAGTACGGATCCAATAGTAACGCAGCTGAATATGTTGGTACCGCTTCTACATAGTTTAAGCGATAGCGCTTTTTCAGTACACATATTGCCATATCCAAACTGCGTTGCGTTCCGCATATTTAACTGCTCACTCAGCTCAGTTATCTATATCCAGCCAATTGCATGGCATCAAACGGAGACTTTTAATGTTATTTGGCCGGTACGCCCAGACCGCCTTCTTTTCCGCTTTCCTCACTGGGAACAGGTGGAAATCTCTCATCATGAGCGACGCTTCTTAGAAGTCATCAGGACACAACACAGCACAGACCCTGCTATAGATCAGCTGCTTCATCGAGCGAATCTCTTTTAAGGGCTCACCTCAGATATCTCTAAAGTTATTGTTAGTATCGTCGCTACCAATTCACCTTAGCCCTTAATCACTCCTACGGCGGTCCTACCATTTACAATGTGAAGGGAGCGCCCTCCTTGTCCATTCGGCGCTGCTTTTTCTTTGGTTCCTTCACTGGAATTTCCCCGCAGCCTCCATTCTCTTTTTTCCCTTTCTTCCCCTGCTTTTAATTTTTCCCACTGTAAGCTTGATTTCTCGTGAGAGTAGCCTAGAACCAAGAAGTAGGATAGGAATCTTCTGGGATCGAGCACGCACGTATGCAATTCAGAAATGGCCGATACTATTACGGTCGACGATCTAGTTCTTCCGATGAATTCGGGCCTGAGGACATTGAGGCTTACGGCTCTCTTGCTATTGCGCCCACTTGTGCAGCTGAAAAAGGCACTCCATCATGCTGAAGTGAATAAATTCCTTTTCCCTGATGGGGAACTTGATGAAACTGTTCCCAATTTGTCTGATTTGCGACTTTGTCTCTAACGGGAGCCGGATGAAACGATCACTACCCATCCGATTGTGACTCTTTCTCTGACGGGGAATCGGACGAGGCCGTCCCCAACGCCAAACTATTTGACTATGATGCCGGTTTTGATATCGCCGATCCTATCCCGATCCGCTTGATATTATCAGTATCCCTACTCCGCCTCTGTTCATATGGACTAAGAAGCCATGAATCCTATATAAAACTGGGCAAAGGAAAACGGGTTTGCCGTCGTTCTACTGTTATGCGTAGCCTGCGTGTACGTCATCTCATCGCATGCTACACTAAAAAGAGGATAGTTATTATGCGCAGCATGCATAAGCGTCATGTAGAGTCGTCACTCATGTACTTTATTCACATCGCATGCTTTTTCTATGTCTTTGGGATGGAAGGGTATACCTTGATGTCTCCCACCTGGAATCCCGGATTTCCTTTCTTTCTGAAGTCAGACTTCAGTCTTGTACCAAGTCTTGTATCAAGTCTTGTACCAGTGTACCTCATTGCATGTATAGTTAGCATAGTCATTCCGCTTCTAATATACATCATTCGCTACCTACGGAGTGTCACACCAACAAGCCGAAAGGTTGAAGCGTAACATCTACAGCGTACAGACCGAGATCGGAAAAGCCAAATTAATGGTCGATACCTGGTCTGCACCTATAAAACGAACCGGTACAGGATGCCTATGTTGAATGTCATGGGAATGGCAGCGACAGCGCAATGGTTCTTTGTTGGTTTTGGCTTTATATCTGGGGAGCAGGGAGATTCATATCAATTCGTTCTTAATGCATTGAAGAAGGTCCATATAGATCTTACTCTGCCTACCTTGGAGATGGTGATCATTGACAAAGAGAGCTTTGGATTAATCAATACAATCAAAAAATTTTTCCCGGCAGCTAATATTATCCTTTGAATTTGGCATATTAATAAGAACATATTAGCTAAAGCTACGCTTACTATTCAACGAGCGTTGATTCCATAATGGCCATATCCAGTGATGGATTTATATCGGCTGTCAATGAGAAGTAGAAGCAGATGCTTCGTCTTTGGATGAAGGTAGTGTTCGCACCCGGCGTCGCCACCAAAACTGGGGAATGGAATGAATTCAAACATCAGTATAGCAATGAAGTATTTTGCAGGTCTTGTCGTTTATATTGAGCACGGATGGCTGAGTCTGGACGATTCCTTCACTATACACGCAATTTCATACACTCGGTAGTGCCGCATCATCGCGAGTTGAAGGCGGCCATCGTGTTTTGAAGCGAGACCTCGAGGTCTCTACAAAGGGCCTTCTTAAGACAGTTACTAGGTCTTTTGAATGCTCGGTTCTTCGCCTTCACAACCAGGTTGAAAGCGATATTGCGAAGGAGATTAGTACCCCGTCAATTCCTTCATTAAATATCGATTTTCTCAGGCATGTACTAGGGAAGATATTCAGATTTGCATTATTTAAGGTCCTCGCGCTTTATAATCAAACCGGAAAACAGCCAATAAAGCCTCATGACGGAACTATATACAAGTCACAGGGAATACCCTGTATCCACGCTCTAATGGAGCTTCAACGCCGCCAACTTCCTCTGGGGGTTGTACCACTTCAATCGCGCATACGGTTCTGATGCCAGGACACTCCTTGAATGACAAATCAAATTTGCGACCAATGATGTAAGGGAAATAGGATCGGGAAAGCGTGCCTAAGGCACCAATACTGGAATGAAAGGTAAAATCAGATTAACTGCTG